>SJYC01118850.1:0-16784 GCA_006408675.1 Madoqua kirkii
GATGGCATCACGGACTTGATGGACGTGAGTCTGAGTGAACTCCAGGAGTTGATGATGGACAAGGAGGCCTGGCGTGCTGTGATTCATGGGGTTGCAGTCAGACACGACTCAGCGACTGAACTGAACTGAACTGAACTGAACCAGCCCATTACTGCCAGGTAGGGATAGAAGTGGAAGTTCCCCATCCAGTCTCTATTGACACATGAGGTTGGGGGCTCCTCATTACTGTAGGGTGGGAGTGGACCCCATGCAGTTTTCACTGATATCACAGTGGGGGAGGCAGCCTTACTACCTCCCAGCAAGATGAAAATCCCTGCTCCCTACTCAGTCTTTGCTATTACCCTGGCAGGAAGGATTGGGTTGCCTCACTACAAGTGAGAGTAGAAATCTACACTCCTCACCAGCCTTTGCCAGCATGGGTGGTGGTGGGAGGTCACAGTTTCTTCTTTGGTGTTTGGCTAGGTGTAACTGTTATTGTAAAATGTCTTCTCTTTCTATGCTGTCCCTTTCCTGGCCCCTTGACTAGAAAGAATAGACTTTTGTTGGGATTGTCATTTTGTCTGTATCTGCTGGCATTTCTAAATTGCTGGACTCTTCAACTCCTAGTCTGAGATTTATAAGGCAAAAAGCAAATGTACGGAACTCTTCGTGTCATTCCTTAGGTCCCAAAGTCCCTATCTGGTCTGACTTCTTCTTTCCATCTTTCAAAGTCTTATGTTTGCTTTATATATAACTTCTAGGGGTTTTAGTTGCAGTTAACAGAAAGACTAGGGGAAAGTACACCTTACTCCAAATTCCTGGAAGTGGAATTCCCATATACTGAATTTTTAATTTTAATTATTTTATGACGTTATTTCTAGAAAGTCTATTTTTTTCTTATTCATGTGTGCTTTATAATTCTTTATAGTTTCTTATTTCCTATACATAGTTTAAAAGAATTTCTGCTATTTATTTAAGTTTATAGAATACGGTATTATATAAACTCTGATAATTCTACTTTTGGAATTTCTTATGCATCTATTTCTGTTGTCATTTCTGCAGACTCTTGTCCATGGCACCTTAGTTTTGTGTGTAGTTAATTATTTTTCAGTGAGTCAATTGTTTTCCTTTGAATTGTATTTGTTAAACTTTAAAAAGGTTTTCTATTGAAATATAACTACATCAGTAAAGTGCACAAATCTTAAGCTCACTGAATTCTTACTTATATGTGCCTGTGTGGAACTATCACCCAGATCGAGATATAGAACATTTCTTGCATCCCCAGAGACTCCTTGCACCTCTTCCCAATCCATACCTACACCTACAGTAACCAGTGTTCAGATCCCCATTACCATCCTTTCATTTTGCCAGTTTTTGAATGTCATACACATGGGATCATATAATATGACCTTTTTATATGACTGGTTTATTTCACTTAACCTCATGTCTTTGAGATTCATCCCTGTTTTTTGTGTATCAGTAGTTGATTAGTTCTGATTGCTTAATATTTCATATATTTATATACATATATATTCTTTAAATATTCTATATGATTCCTTTGTCAGATATAAATATTGAAAATATTTACTCCCAATGTATAACTTGCCTTTATACTCTCCTAATGGTATCTTTTGATGAACCAAAGTTATTCATTTTAATGAAATCCAGTATGTCAATCTTTTTTTTAAAAAAGAAAGCTTTTCCATCTATATTTTCCTCTAGAAATCTTACTGCTTTGTTTTAAAATCCACATTCAAGTCTGTGATTTCTCCTAAATTAATTTTTGAATGTTGTGAAAAAAAAGTCAAAGTTCATTTTTTTCAACTTGGTTTTTCAATAAACCCATTTATTTACAAGACCTTTGGTAAATTTGAGTAGAGCCTTGTCATAAACCCCACACATAAATATATGTGTGAGTCTATTTCTGGACTTTCTATTCAATTCTTTTGGTTGATTTGTTCTGTTTTTGTTGTTACTGTTTTTCCCAGAGGAGCAACAAAAAGCTGTATAAAGGAAGAATGAACAAAGTCTTCCCACCTCCCCCTCTGAGGTAACCACCACATCATTACTCTGGGAGGCATTTATCTTTCTTCCATGCTCTTACAAACATACATGCTCATACACAGTGTGCAGTTACAAACTTTTAATCACATGAGGACATGTTTACTTGTAAAGTGAACAGAGTAGAATTTAAACGTTTATGTACCAAACAGTAATAACAGTAATGGTAATAACTAATAGCACTTGCCATGCACCAGGTGCTCCTCTAAGTGTTTGACATTTGTTAATCCCCATAACAACCTTAAAGGAGAGACACAAATTTTTACTCTCACTTTACAGAAGATGAAACAGAGGCACAGGGAAGGTGGAACTTGTCCTGTGCCACACAGTCAATACATAGTGGAGCTAGAATTCGAACCCAAGTTCTCTGGTTCCGGAGTCCATGCTAGTAACCAAAAATGGTTAGAACATGTTATTTTACCTCTGTGAGTTACTACCTTATTTATCCCTTGCTCACTACCATGCGTTTTCCTGATATTAGGGCTAAGTTCTTTTCAGCCTCCAGTCCTTTTCAGGCCAATCGAGTTTCTCCATGCTCACTGGTCAGTCGATTAATTGCTATCAGTCTTTAACTGTCAGCCCAAATGTCCCTTCCTCATGAAGCCTGCCCTGACCTCCTACATGAGGCTGACTTTCTCTACAAAGATTTCACAACTTCCAGTTTTACGCTTCTCCTCTTCAGCACTCAGTGTGTATTTAGTGACTTCTGGAATAAGTTTTTTAAGCAGCTGTTTTCCTTGCCACCCCTCTTCCCCTCTGTTGGAAGCCTGTCTTGTTCACCTTCAGGTGCCCAGAACAACTGCTGACCCACAGTAGGTGTGTGTGAGACTTGTCATGTAGCAGATCCACAGAGCAGACAGGTCAGGAGGCGGCACAGCCTGGAGACCGCTCTGTCTGTGGATTCGAATGTGGATGCAACAAAGGTGCTAGAATCATACAGATAGCCCCGAGTTAAAATATTGACTCAGCAGGCTATACAAAGTTGGACTACGACTCTCACATTCTGAGATCTGCTTTCTCTCCTATGACGTTGGGTTGATAATATTAGCTTATACATACAAGAGTGCCTGACATGTAGTAGTTACTCAATAGATGAGTTACTTGAGTGTTTTAGGAAGAATTAAAAGTTAATTTTTACTTTTCTGTACCTCTGTTTTCTAACCTATAACGTGAAATCTGTAACATGAGATCTCATCTATCTGCTGGAATTATTGTGAGAATTCAAGGAGATAATTCATGCACTGCACAGAACCCAGTGTCTGGCATAGAGCAAATGCTCAATAATGGTTAATTATGATGATTATGATGATTAAAGAAGGCTGAACTTTGGTGCTAGAGAAGAATCTTGAGAGTCCTTTGGACAGCAAGGAGATCAAACCAGTCAATCCTATAAGAAATCAATCCTGAACTATTCACTGGAAGGACTGATGCTGAAGCTGAAGCTCCAATACTTTGGTCACCTGATGCGAAGAGCTGACTCATTGGAAAAGATCCTGATGCTGGGAAAGACTGAGGGTAGGAGGAGAAGAGAGTGACTGAGGATGAGATGGTTGGATGGCATCACTGACTTAACGGACATAAGTTTGAGCAGACTCTGGGAGATGGTGAAGGACAGGGAAGCCTGGTGTGCTGCAGTTTATGGGGTCACAAAGAGTCGGATACGACTGAGTGACTGAATGACAACAAAGGATTATTACTGCCATGAGTAAAGCACCTTCTGCAGTGTATATCTAGTGGGTATTGCTAGATAGATGCTGTCTAGTGTTACTGACTTGGCCTGGGCCAGGTTCTGCCCAGTTTCTCCTAGATCAGTCCTGGCCTTTGGTGCTCTCCTAAGTTCCAGAGTTGGCACTTCTTTGACAACACCCCCTGGTCACCATCACCTACTGCAGCTTCAGCCTTGGGTCTTCCCCTACTCCAGGGTTATCCTTCCTGATTCTATCCAAACCTTAAAAAAAACCTCTGCATTTCCTTGGGAGACCAGGAACACTAAAAACAGAGCAGAAAAAATAGATTTGGGAGATAATTCCAGAAGGTAAGTCCGACAAGACTTTATGACCAATTAGATGTCCAGTGGGGGAGGGAAATGTCCATCTACTAAGACAGTGATTCTCAGCTAGGGTGATTTTCCCCAACAGAGGACATCTGGCAATGTCTGGAGACACTTTTGGCTTTCACTACTTGGTAGAGGGGGTGTCACTGCATCTAGTGAGTAGAGACCAGAGCTGCTGCTAAATTCAGTGCCCAAGACAGCCCCCTGACAATGAAAGAATTATCTAAGCTTAAATATCAGTAGAAATACGCTAGTCTAGGGTGATTCTCAGAGTCCTACCAGGGCATTCAGGGCATCAAGAAAAGCTGAGAAAAACCTGCCACGTGAGATCTCAGTACTATGTAAAACTCAAGGCTCAGCTAAGTCAGAGGAAAACCCTACCCAGGACCTAACACAGCCTGTACGATTTTCTAAAATCACAGAAGGGGAAACATTATAATAGATCATTTGTTTCTTCAACTTACACTATTTGTAATCCCAACATATATCCTTAATGCTGGTCCTAACAGTATATACAGTTATTAATCACATCAAAGGACTTAAACACAGAATATACATCAGATTAGCTAGAAATTCTAAAAGGATTATATAATCTTCTAATTCAATTAGGAGATTTGAATTTCTATGTGGATAACAAAAGCAGTAGCTAAGAACTAAGGAAAAGATTCTGCTTTTCATGCTTCCTAATACTTGCCATAACAAAGGAAGTAGTCAGCCCCCCATCTGTTGTTTTTATATCTGTTCTCACTGAAGAAAGGGTAAAACTGGGAAGCAGGTGAGGACTTCTGCTCAGCAGGAAGCAGCAGGACCAGGAGACCAGGAAAGAAAGGGGAGAAATGCTTCAGAATGTCAGCCTCTCAAGATTTTTCCAGCCACATACATTGGTGAAAAATCCAAGCAGAGGGGCTCTTCGGTCCACTTCTCCTGACTCACAGCTGGAATCCCCTTTCACCTAACAGGAATTTCTGAGACACCCAGAAAGATCCCAGAGACATTGTCCTTTTGTTCTCTTGATTGGAAATTCAAACCCAAGAAAGTCTCAGTGTTGTGCTGTTAAGTCTGATGGGCAACTTAGTCCCTTCCACTTCTAGCTCTCAGTGTTTCAGGCTGCAAGTCCTCATCTCCAAGCCACTTGGGCACCCGGGTGCTGCTCCCTGTGAGAGGGCCCTTTTCTGATGGGTCCTGGAGCACCTCTGATATCGTGGGGGCCCCCTGTGCTTGTCTCTCTTTACCTCTAAGTATCTCTGATTCTGACCTCTTGGAAATTCTATTATTTGCAACAAATTCTTTCTCTGCCCAATAGGACTTTGTGAAATATTTATTATACTCACATGTTAATTGTTTTTCTGACTCTCGTTGAAATCTGGCTTCTTTACTTGTGTCTGGTGGTAATTATTTGATCTAACCAACTGGGTAGCATCTTTTCTCTGCAGCCCTATTTATCAGGTCTCCATTAAGATCTGATGTGAATTTTAAAAGCTTGTAAAAACTCCTTGCAAAGGCTCCAAGCTCCCTGGACTCACTCCATGAGTTTCTGTTTTCTGTTTTTAGAATGCTTCTATTTTCTAAAGAAGTTTCAGAGTACACTTCTATAAAAATATCCTAGAGTCTAATCAAAACTTAAAATTCTCCACTTGTGAAGTCTCAGGGTCCAGTAAACTGGTTTCTGACCATACCCCTTAGTCTGTCCATCTTTCATTTTCTTTCTCCTAGTGTGCTTTGTTGACCTAAAACAGACTGCCAGATAATTCTCTAGCAAAGGTGGGTTTATTTAGGATGAGCAAAGAAGAGCAATTTGGTGTGTGCAACCATGGCAAGCCACGTGCAAGTCCTGCAGGACCAAGGAAGAACTCTTTTATAGAGACAAAAAGGCAGGTGGGATGCCTATTGACAAGAAATATCCATGGCTTCTTGTTGGTTGAGTCCTTGCCAGGAAAGAAGACAGGTCTTTCTCCTTCCTGTGGGCCTCTGCCACTGTCACAGTGTGTGAAAGGCCCCTTTATGGCCTCCCTCTCATGCTCGTTTTCAGTCATTCAGCCGTGTCCAACTTTTTGTGATCCTATGTTCTGTGGCCTGCCAGGCTACTCTGTCCATGGGATTTTCCAGGCAGGAATAATGGAGTGGGTTGCCATTTCCTCCTCCAGGGGATCTTCCTGACCCAGGGATCAAACCCACATCTCCTGTGACTCCATTCATTGGTAGACGGATTCTCAGCCACTGAGCCACCTGGGAAGCCATGCTATGGCCTCCCAACTCTATTTAATTGAATTTCGGTTTGATTTTTCATAACTTCTTGGAGAATACCAGTTCCCCAATCTCCCTAGATCTCCACAGCTACTGCCTCAGTTCATCCTCCTGGATATTTTCCCAGATTACTATGACAGCCACACCACTCTGCTTGGACCAGCTCTTCCAACTCCCCTGACCCTTTCTTTTGCTGCACATTCCAGTTTTGCCCATGACTCCTGCCCAGCATGTCTTGCTGACCCTCTGCACAGCAGAAAGGTTGGGAGCTTGGCTGGACTAGAAACTGTCTCAGCTGCTCTCTATTCTGGGATACCAGCCCACTCTTTCTTCTGCAGATGGTTGGCGGCCCCATTGTTCTCCGCTTTGGTGGCTGTGATAGCAGAGCACCCCTTCTTCTATTTCATCATGGCCCCACTCACTGCTCCCACCTGGAACACAGCTACTGGAGAAACAGCTAAAATTGTTGTCATTTTTAAAAAATTTCAAGGTTAATATTTAAATTTTTTTTCAAGTCAGTGTGTAGAAAAATATGGAGCTTTGTGTAAGCTTGCACTCTATAATCACATTTCATGAGCTAATATTTTAATGACACCTCCTGGATAATAATTAGCTCTGCTCCTTACTTGTCATCTACAAGGTACAGTCACTGTTCCAAGCTCACCAGACTCTGTTTTCTCCTCTTTTGTTCCCCAGTAACTTAGATATTAATAGTCTTCATTTGGAAAATGCTTCTTCCACCCATGCTAAAATTTCACCCTTGTACTTTGGTTGCAAGAGCAGACTTAAGTACAGTAACAAAAAATTGTCTAATTTTTCCATTTAAATACATTGGATTCAGCCAGAAGAATCTAGCTAATTGGAGTATTTTGGATAAATAACTTTTATTTTCTTAAGAGCCTGAATATAGATCCATACTCTGTTGGTTTCTTTTTACTTTTTAAAATTTCATTTTATTTAATTTTTGGCCACAGTGCACAGCATGTGGGATCTTAGTTCCCTGAAGAAGGACTGAACCCATGTCCCCTGCATTGAAAGTGCAGAGTGTTAACCACTGGACCACCAGGGAAGTTCCCTCTTTTTATTTTAGAAGTATTTGTAAAACAAGGGGGAATGGAGAGTTAGCCAGCTCTGGCTTATCCATACATTGAGCTTTACTGACAGTCCTTTCAAAGCAAACTTTGACATTTCTCAGTGATTTTAATGTTTGACTGTTGAGAGAATTCTGTGGGCTCATCTAAATGTCAAATTTTGATAAGGTTATGCTCTGTCCCAAGAGCCCTATAATGCCTGAATCAGTGATGCTGCAGGGGGAACCGTTACTCTAGGGGTCAACTGAAGGACAAGAGGGAAAATAGCTGGTATTACCTAAGCTTCAAAGAAGACTGGCTCATAAAGAATCAAAATTGCAGATTATTATAAAAACTTCCTCTTTGTACTCTGTGCTCCTGCTCTCCTACTGAGCAGACAGACTGAGGCCAAGGATCCATTTGTCACGTGACTTTCATAAGCTTTCATTCTAACCAGTAGGCCAAGGTGGCATTTTGCATCCCAGTGGTTAGCATCAACTCAGAATCAGTATCTAAGGTATCTGCTGCTGCTGCTGCTGCTGCTGCTGTCGCTTCAGTCGTGTCCGACTCTGTGCGACTCCATAGACAGCAGCCCACTAGGCTCCTCTGTCTAGCTCCCAAAAGTTTGGAGCATTTTCTTTCCCAGTGTGTGGTTATTTTAGTAATTGGCTGCAGGACTTTCTGTGGGGAGGCTTAGAGGAGAAGTTTATAATATACATTTATGGCCATATTGTAGGGTCCTTCCTTAAAGGGACCCAGCCTTCCCTTCACTCAAGGGCCTCTAGGCCTGTCTACAGCCTTTCTACCCCTGGAGCCTATTATGGTAATTCACCTACCTTGACTGTGAAGAGCCACACCTGGCCTCCGCCAATCTAGAATCCTGTTAGTTTCAGTGAAACGGGAAAGCCCGGTTCTAAGGTGGGATTTCCCACTACCACTTTGGCAATGCTTTTCACTGGTGCTTTCATTACTATGCATATCTTACACTGTGGGAAATGTAGCATCCTCTGGCCCTTCCCAGGGTGTGGATAGGGTGCCTGGGGAAACTGGACATTTAGGTCCACTCCAAGATTCTTATCTCCTTGAAATTTTGGCCCTTCAGCACCTTATTATCTGTAGGCCACCACTGAGTCCAAGCTTCAATAAACTAGCCAACCAAGCTGTTAAAGCTAACTGTGGGTGCTCAAGTTAAATTCTGTTGCTTGAATCCATATAAATACACCCCTATTGTTAATCTGATGCCTATTCAAACTTACATTTCATCCTCTTCAGTCTAATGTACTTAGAATCTACTTCCACCATGATATCCAGCTTTAATGAAACAGTCTCTACACATTTTGACCTACATACAGGGTAGCCACAAAAAGAAATAAATTTTAGAACTTTCAAAATAACATAGAGTATATTAGGATTTTGAAAAAAAAAAAAAACTAAACTCCTGTTGGACAGGACACTTCTCTTTCAGCTCATATCTCTCAATTCTTGTAGAATATCCTTCCATTTCTCACAGTCAAAAATTGCACAGTTATATTGAAGAGCCTTATCCTCCTAACTATGGAAATAAGGACAATAAAGACCCTCCAGAAGAGTTAGTGTTTTGAAACAACACATAATGAATCCAAGCAGAAACATAAAAAATCATTGTAAGCAGTAGTACCCAGGCTAGCAGGACTTGACTCTGCTTATATAACTGGTTCCTAACCTATATAGAGAGCAGATCACTTTGAAAATCTGATAAAAGCTATGAATCCTCTCTAGAGAAAATGTATATAGATACAAAATACGCATTCAATATTCAGGTGCTCGAGTCCCTAGTTATCCTGTTCATGAACCCATAGTTAAGAACCCATACCTTTCTGGACTGGCTCAAGGTATTAAAAACATCTAATAATAGAAAGTGTCCATCAGAAGATTTTTTTGGGACTTCTCTGGTAGTCCAGTGGTTAAGACTCTGGACTCCCAATGCAGGGGGCCTGGATTCAATCCCTGGTCATGGACTAGATCCCATATGTTGCAACGCAGACCCAATGTAGCCAGATAAATAAATACATTTTTTTTTTTAAAGAAGAAGATTTGTTGTTTAGACATGAATATAGAAAAAGGAAGCTCATAAGATACACACTATCAGTGTCCTTTCAAGTATCATCAGTGGGAGAGAGGACTCTGGTTAAAAAATCCATCAAACGGTCACATCCTGAGAGCAGGACAGGAGAGTCATTCTAACTTAATCTGAAGCCATTAACCACTCAAATGATCAAATTCCATTTGTTCTGGTCTCATGCACACTAGACAAATTTCTGTCATGCACACTAGACAAATTTCTGTTTATCATTTGACCCCTTGGGTAGCCTGCCTATGAGTCAGAAGGGCTTTGACCAGAGAATATGAACAGAAAGAATTCCAGTGTGAATTAACAAATTGGTATTCCGTCATTTCCTTTAATTTTTGTTAATTCACACTGGAATTCTTTCTGTTCATATTCTCTGGTCAAAGCCCTTTTGACTCATAGGCATTTCCTTTAATAGGCATTCTCTGCGAGTTTGGTTAATTAAAGTCCACATATAAAAGATAATTCTAGGTTTCTGAACTTGCATAGCAGAGGGAAATACCTCTATGAAAGATTACTCCTGCTTTCTAAGTCTGCAAGGCAGAGAGAATGTAATAGATTTGTCAAGTTTCTAATTTAAATCTCTCAAAGGTGTTGTCTTAGGACACAGAATCTGCCAGAGCACTGAGTTTATTAATTTTATCCTAGGCCTAAATAAGAAGAGTAAGATGTAGAATTTTGAGACTATTCTACAGAACAAAGGGATTTAGGCTATTTATATTACCTTCAGGAATTATAGGCACCAGCTACAGTCATGCAGTTTCCCATGACAACCAATTATTATGCAGTACTTTGAGATTCAAAGTTTCCTACCAGAGGAAATAATAAATTTTTGAAGATCCATGTTTTAAGGAGACTTTTCAGATAACCTTACAAAGTTGCTCTTTAAAAAAGCTATAAAATATTGAACAGGATGGATACAAATAAAAATCCTCTCATGAAAGATATAGTCTTGTGACTATTCTCAGCCTTCATTTTTCTCTAACAAGGTCTTGAGAATGGCTTCATCACTCTGAATTCCATCTCTTACACCTTAATAACATTTTCTCTTCAGACTTTCTCTTTACTGGCAACAAGCAGATAAGACTACTATCTCTGACTTCAGGCAAGATGTTATTAGCCAGAAGTCAGTGGAAAATGCAAGATATGTAGAAATCTAGGAATTCCTAGTATGTCAAATGTGAAAATAATAAATTGTAGGAAAAATATTCATGTACCACTCAGTGCATGAATGTTCTCCTAAATCAAGTCTAAAAACTCTCAGTCTGGTATCTAAGTCCTTAAACACATTGCTCCCTTGTCCCTCCCGTATGTTGTCTTTCTCTCAGAGCAAACTCTGTTCCAGCCAGCTAAATCCGTGTCTTACTGTGGATTCCCTCTGAATCTGACTGCGAGACTCTAATGTAGGTAGTTTATTTAGAGGGAGAAGGGGCCATCTGCAGGGGAGTTAGGGAAGTGACACAGGAAGGCAGCCAGTGAAGGGTGTGTTACTGAGCCCTGCACCTTGAAGGCCTGCTACCTGCTAAGTCACTTCAGTCGTGTCCGACTCTGTGCAACCCAAGAGACGGCAGCCCACCAGGCTCCCCCGTCCCTGGGATTCTCCGAGCAAGAACACTGGAGTGGGTTGCCATTTCCTTCTCCAATGCATGAAAGTGAAAAGTGAAAGTGAAGTCGCTCAGTCGTGTCTGACTCCTAGCGACCCCAGGAACTGCAGCCTACCAGGCTCCTCCATCCATGGGACTCTCCAGGCAAGAGTACTGGAGTGGGGTGCCATAGCCTTCTCCACCTTGAAGGCCAACTGGAGCTTAATTCCATAGGAGAATTCTGGGAAAGGGTACAAAGTGTACCTCAGGATCATCTCACTGAGAGATAGGGGACCTAGGGTATTTTCCTCCAAATTGCATCAGTCTTCGGCCGAGGGCTGGGAGTGCTAATCTCCCCGGCACATCCAGCCTGCTGAATGTGGGTGAGCAAGACAGCTTTCCGTGGTTCTGGAGCAATCCTCAGGTACAGAGATGGTGGGGTCTGAGGGACACACAGTCTGGGCACTGAGAGTGTCTGTTGTATTTCATCCCTGCTCTAAATTAGTCTGTGCACTCCAGGCTTCTCTCCAAAAAACCACTTCCTTTCTTTCTTCAGAATTGTCTGGAAATCTTTCTCTCCCAAGAAGCTTTCTCTGAGTAACCCAAGCCCACTCTCAGGGTGTCTGCTAAGGGTACATGCCTTGAATGAGTGAAGGAGACTCCTACTTGGAGAAGTGAAACAAAGTTCCCTCCACCTCCCCAGCCCCTGCAGGCAAGAGCTTTGACAAGTGGCCAACGTCTTTGTAAAGAAAATGGTGTTACTGCTGAGGCAGCTCCTACAAGTGTACACAGCTTGGCGGGAAGTCAGGGGTTGAACTGTGAATTAGACTTCAACCTTCACTCACCAACTCAGCCAGGCATTGTTAGGCAGTGCACATACTGGGCAACAGTACTGTGGCAGCCCCGCCTACTGTGATCGTTCCTTTCCTCTAGAGTCAGCCAGAACTTACATGTAGTAGAGCTGTCCCCTGGACAGATAATCAGTGTGCAAACTTGGTAGCAGTTCCCCAAGTATCTATTTGTATTAATTGATTTATTTTGTGACTGAAAAAACAGAGAAAGTAGGTGGTCCAGAACCAACTGGGGAAGAGACAGAGGGAAATGTCTCTGGGCTTCCCTGGTGCCTCAGTGGTAAAGAATATGGCTGCCATGCAGTCACATGGGTTTGATCCCTCAATCAGGAAGATCCCCTGGAGAGGGAAATGGCAACTCACTCCAATATACTTGCCTGGGAAATCCCATGGGCAGAGGAGCCTGACTGGCTACAGTTCATTGGGTTGCAAAAGAGTAGGACATGACTTAGCGACTAAACTACCACCACCTCTTCCTGAGACCTGAGACCTTCTTGAGACCTCTCCACCAAGACACTGGAACAAGATCCCTGTCTAAACTTGACATGCCAAATGTCCATTTCATTTCATCTTCAAAGGGATATAAAAGCAGGAGGCAAAATATTGAAAGGAAACATTCATGATCTGTTCACCCATTCGGAGCATGTGGTGAAACCTGAAATGGGTAGCAGTTCTGAATGTAGGTATCTGCTCACTGACTAGGTACAATGGGAAAAGTTCAGTGGATTCTTTTTGCTCTTAACCGTTTAAAGATTTAAAGTTACAATTTACAACATTATGAAAATTAACTTAAAATTTCATCTAAAATCCCTTTACAAAGAAACTATTTTAATATCTGGGCTTCCTTTTTCATTTCTCCTCATGAATATGCACTTGCAATTTTTACAGAGTCATCATTTTAACTGCCACATGATGTTCTAGTACCTCTAGTACCATGTCTTATTTTTCACTATCCCAAGTAAATTTTTATAAGCATCCTGTTTATAGATGCTTATCTATAGTTAGTAATCATTGGCCATCTTCCACATCCCAGAGACATAAAAGCCTTTCTGGTTTCTAGCTTCTGCAGCCCTTCTCTAAAATCAGGCTCACCCCATCTTCATGTTTAGCCTTATAGCAGGCAGTAGAGTGAGTCCTGACTTTAGATGTGTGGTAGTTAAGCACCTATAGCTCAATACTCATTGGTACAGATGTCACTGCTCTGGCACCTTCTCTGTGCTAGATGCCAGACCACGCTCAGGGGATCACAAAGATGTGCGAGAGAGATTCCTACTCTCAATTATTTTCTCATCCTGAAGTCTCAGAGTGCTCTTTTACAGACCTGCCCCATTATGCTGAACTCAACAATACTGAGTCATTGGAAGTGTAGTAAAAGTGTCTATTTCATATAGATCTGTTTTTTCCTGCCAGCCAATATTTGTAGTAGTTAGGAGTCTGAGCTTTAGATTCAGACAATCAGAGCCCCAGTTTTGCCATTTACAACCTGGGTGGCACTGACCAACTTAATCTTTCCACACTTTGGTTTTCTTATCTGCAAAATGGACATAGATCATGATCATCTTCATAAAGTGGCTGTTGGAGTTAAACACTAAAGAAAGACACATAACACATAACACTAAAAATAGAGTCTTTCTCATAATACCATTCAGTAAATCCATGACTTGCACAGGGTCAGACAGGGCTACCACTGAGAGACAGCTTTCAAGTTCAAGGCTTGCCCCATTCCACCCTCGGCACCAGGGAAGCTGGAGGGATGGAGAGAGGCTCTGCTGCAGGGGTCATTCTCATTGAATAGCTTTATCCATCAACATGACCAGAGCAACAGTTACCCTGAGACCAGTTAGCAACTTGACACCCAAAGAGCCCTTCCCTCTATCCTCCCCAGCACCAAGGCAGGAGTAGACAAGCAGTGTGGAAAGAGGGAAGGAGAGGGAGGGAGGAAGGGAGGGAAAGAAGATGGGATGGAGGGAAGGAAGGAAGAAGGGAAAAGAGGGAGGGAGAGAAGGAAGGAAGGAAGGAAAGAAGGGACGGAGGGAGGCCCAACTTTGGGCCTAGTTGGGGAGAGCAGAGCATTAAGTGAAGGCCCAGGGAAGCCCCACAGAGCAAAATTTTCATAGTGAGAATGAGAGGAAGCACTGGAGTCATTTAATTCTGAGTTAAATGGCAACCCACTCCAGTACTCTTGCCTGGAAAATTCCATGAACTGGTAGGCTACAGTCCATAGTCACAAAGAGTTGGACACAACTGAGCAACTTCACTTTTTTTCTTTCAAATTCTTGGCGTACCATGTACTTGCTGAGAGAACCTAATAAATTGCTTAACCTCTCTGGTTAACCCACATTTCTCACTCTTAGCCTCTGCTACTCTATGCTCAGCCACACTGAACATGCTGTGCCTCAAACATGTGTTGCACACAAGAAAACTACTATCTCTGCAGATTTGCATGTAGCTTTCCCTTTACCTAAAGTAACCTGTTCTCCCAGCGCCCTCGGCCCACCCTAGCTGCTGCAGTCCCTTTCTTCTGGCCAATTCCGGCTCTTCCTGCAGAGCTCAGCTCCGATGTCACGTCCCTGACCACTCAGCTTGCTGTGTGCTCCCAGAGACACCGGAGTTGTCTCTGCTGGAGCATGTACCATGCTGCTCTGATGTTTACTGTTGACTGCAGGCTCCATCCAGAGCTCCATACCCTGATGGCTGTTTCAGTACCTTGGGCCTTACCGCTGTTCAGTAAGTGAGGTTGAATATTATTAAAACTGTGTCAGCTTTAAAGGATTGGTTGGTTGGGTCAGCTTATCCAAAAGAGTAAGCATTCAACAAATATTTGTTGAGAAGAACAGAGTGGGGGAGTGAAGTTGAATAGAATGGTGGCTTAGAGGGTGAAAATCTGCCTGCAATGTGGGAGACTTGGATTTGATCCCTGGGTTGGGAAGATCCTCTGGAGAAGCAAATGGCAACCCTGTCCAGTATTCTTGCCTGAGAAATCCCATGGACAGAGGAGAGGAGTCTGGCCCACTGTTGTCCATGGAGTTGCAAAGAGTCGGACATGAGTGAGTGTAACATTTTCATTTTCTTTCACTGATTATATCTAGCCACATTATCTTTAAAGTCCACAAGATGTCAGTGTTTCTACCTGAGATAAAGGAATGCAATAGTCTGAGATGAAGGGCACTGTTTCTGATGCTAGAAATTAAAGTGAATATTAATATACAGATAATAGATTGATTAATTTAACTGAATAGGCAATATATAACCATGCCACAAATTCAAAATGTCTATGGTGAGAAGAGTTGGACTGTGAAGAAAGCTGAGTGCCAAAGAATCTATGCTTTTGAACTGTGGTGTTGGAGAAGACTCTTGAGAGTCCCTTGGACTGCAAGGAAATCCAACCAGTCCCTTCTAAAGGAGATCAGTCCTGGGTGTTCATTAGAAGGAATGATGCTAAAGCTGAAACTCCAGTACTTTGGCCACCTCATGCAAAGAGTTGACTCACTGGAAAAGACTCTGATGCTGGGAAGGATTGAAGGCAGGAGGAGAAGGGGATGACAGAGGATGAGATGGCTGGATGGCATCACCGACTTGATGGACATGAGTTTGAGTGAACTCTGGGAGTTGGTGATGGACAAGGAGGCCTGGTGTGCTGTGATTCATGGGGTCACAAAGAGTCGAACACCACTGAGTGACTGAACTGAGCTGGACTGAACTGATGGTGAAAAGTAAATTTCCCTCCCTCCCTGCTTCCTTTCCTAAGCATCACCCCGCCCCAGCCATTTTGTCTACCTCAAGGGCAACTATTTTTATTATCTTTCCAGAGATATCTTAAGTATATAATCATATAAATTTTTTTTCCCCAAATAACATCAGTGATTGTTTATAAGTGTTCTGTGTCTTGATTTTTCTCTGCTTACAATGACTCAGAGTGTTCATATTAAAAGAAATAAGATTACCCTATTAGGAAAAATAATATTTTTAGCTGTTCCTAACAGATGGCACCCCACTTCAGTACTCTTGTCTGGAAAATCCCATGGATGGAGGAGCCTGGTAGACTGCAGTCCATGAGGTCGCAAAGAGTCGGAAACGACTGAGAGACTTCACTTTCACTTTTCACTTTCATGCATTGGAGAAGGAAATGGCAACCCACTCCAGTGTTCTTGCCTGGAGAATCCCATGGACGGGGGAGCCTGGTAGGCTGCCGTCTATGGGGTCACACAGAGTCGGACACGACTGAAGTGATTTAGCAGCAGCAACATATTTACTGTAAAATATATATTTGCCAATCTGATAGATGAACCATATCTCATTATAGTTTTAAGAAACTGTTTACTCGATTACAAGTATGTTTACTGACATACAGTAAACTGCACATAAATTTCGTGTTGACCTGTTCAGCATGTGAAGCATCACCACGACCAAGATAATGAACGTATCTCATCACCCCCAAAGGTCTCCTGGCGCTGCTTTCAGTCCCTTCCTCCCACCAACATTTCTCCCCCGTCCCCACGCATCCCCCACAGTGCTTTGTGTCACTATAGTTTTTATTTCCTAGGATCCTTATTTCCTAAGATCTTATATAAACAGACTTTTAAAATCTGATTTTCATTCAGCATAATTATTTTTAAATGCATCTCTGTGATTCCTTTTTATCACTGAGTTGTATCTGTTAGGTAGTTAGAATAGGGAAAACGAGTCCAAAATGGCGATAGCTAAAAAACAAGGAAGAGAAAAGTCCTCGAAAATAGAACAAAGAAAGGTCAAAGGAAGCTCTGAGGACTGGAGTGAAGACCTCAGGTAGAACAAACGGCACTCCTGACTAAGCCCAATTGGCATAGGGCAGGCCCA
>SJYC01118852.1:0-31571 GCA_006408675.1 Madoqua kirkii
TCGTGACATTGTACAGGAGTCAGGAATCAAGAACATCCCCATGGAAAAGAAATGCAAAAAAGCAAAATGGCTGTCTGGGGAGGCCTTACAAATAGCTGTGAAAAGAAGAGAAGAGAAAAACAAAGGAGAAAAGGAAAGATATAGACATCTGAATGCAGAGCTCCAAAGAATAGCAAGAAGAAATAAAAAAGCCTTCTTCAGCGATCAGTGCAAAGAATTCATACCATAGAATGCTCTTTGAACTGAATGATGCCTACCCAAAATGGAAAGGAGCATGATGTGGTGGGAGGAGACTTTGGAATCACTAGGAAAAGGACTCTCATCCTAGAGCCACCACTCACTAGTTTATGACACGGATGAGTCATTGAATCTGTTTCTCTATCTATGAAATGGGGGGTGGGGATGGGGAATCCCATTTCATATGTATTGTCTGAATTAAACAAGAACATTCATGCCTTCTGTGTGCCAGCCACAGTGCAATGTGCTTGGGATATATAAATAAGACATGGACCCTATCCTCAAGAAGTTGAGTGGATGCTCAACAGATATTTTGTTTAAAGGTCTAATAAATTAATAGTAAACTCTTAATACATGTCGGTTTCTTCTTCATTTCCCCTGCCTATTCCAACTGTCAACCGACTTGAAATTAGACTAGAGTCTAATTTTTCCCTTTTAAAGAACATTTTATTTTGAATTAATGTTTAGTTCAGTTCAGTTGCTCAGTCATGTCTGACTCTGCGACCGCATGGACTGTAGCATGCCAGGCCTCCCTGTCCATCACCAGCTCCTGGAGCCTACTCAAACAAATACCTGGAGTAACAGGCAAATTTGGCCTTGGAGTACAGAATGAAGCAGGGCAAATGCTAACAGAGTTTTGCCAAGAAAATGCACTGGTCATAGCAAATACCCTCTTCCAACAACACAAGAGAAGACTCTACACATGGACATCACCAGATGGTCAATACTAAAATCAGATTGATTATATTCTTTGCAGCCAAAGATGGAGAAGTCCTATACAGTCAGCAAAAGCAACACCAAGAGCTGACTGTGGCTCAGATCACAAACTCCTTATTACCAAATTCAGACTTAAATTGAAGAAAGTAGGGAAAAGCACTAGACCATTCAGGTATGACCTAAATCAAATCCCTTACAACTATACAGTGGAAGTGACAAATAGATTCAAGGGATTAGATCTGATAGAGTACCTGAAGAACTGTGAATGGAGGTTCATGACATTGTACAGGAGGCAGTGATCAAAACCATCCCCCCGAAAAAGAAATGCAAAAAGGCAAAATGGTTGTCTGAAAGGACCTTACAAACAGCTATGAAAAGAAGAGAAGCTAAAAGCAAAGGCAAAAAGGAAAGGTATAACCATTTGAATGCACCATTCCAAAGAATAGCAAGGAGAGATAAGAAAGCCTTCTTCAGTGATCAGTGTAAAGAAATAGAGGAAAACAATAGAATGGGAAAGAATTAATTTTAGATTTACAGAAAGATTGCAAAAATAGTACAAAGAGTTTCCTTATAGTCCCCATCCCACTTTCTCAGCATTAACATCTTAACTAACCAAAGTACAGTGATCAAGAATAGGAAATCAACATTTGTACAATATTGTTAACTATAGCATATACTTGAAATCCACCAATTTCCCCACTAACATCCTTTTTTTGGTCCCTAAATCCTATCCATGATCACACAAGATATTCAATGAACTATAACTCATGTGATTATATTTCTTATAATTTAACATGGATTTATCAAGAGAGAGATTACTTGGGTGGACCTGACCTCATCAGTTGAGCCCTTAGAAATGACAGGGTCCTTCCTGAGGTCAGAGAGACTGCAAATAAGAGTGGGTCTTAGGTGGTGGTCACATGGCAGAGACCTGAGAGGTCCTCATCTGCCAACAGCCAGCATGACAATGGGAACCTTAGCCCCACAGCTGCTAGAAAATGATTTCTGCCAACAACCTGGGGGAGATTGGAATTGTGCTTTTCTCTAGTTGAACTTCCAAATGCTGCTATTGCTGACCAACACCTTGATTTCAGTTTTTGTGAGGCCTTGAAAAAAAGGACACAGTTAAAATATGCCACACTCCTTAATATTAAATAGGTATTGTTTCAAGCTGCTAAATGTAAGGTGATTTGTTGTATAGCAATAACTAAAGCAGATATTGATCAGTTATTTATAGACTGTCTCTCAATTTAGATTTGTCTGATGTTGCCTCACAATTGGAGTGGGGTCATATGTGCTTGGCAAGAATGCCACAAAAATGATATTGTGTTCCCAGTATCAAAGGATTCAGTTCAGTTCAGTTCAGCTCAGTTGCTCAGTCGTGTCCAACTCTTCGTGACCCCACGAATCGCAGCACACCAGGCCTCCCTGCCTGTTACCAACTCCTGGAGTTCACTCAAACTCACATCCATAGAGTCGGTGATGCCATCCAGCCATCTCTTCCTCTGTCATCCCTTTCTTCTCCTGCCCCCAATCCCTCCCAGCAGCAGAGTCTTTTCCAATGAGTCAACTCTTCTCATGAGGTGGCCAAAGTACTGGAGTTTCAGCTTTAGCATCACTCCTTCCAAAGAACACCCAGGGCTGATCTCCTTCAGAAACAGCCATCTCTTCCTCTGTCATCCCTTTCTTCTCCTGCCCCCAATCCCTCCCAGCAGCAGAGTCTTTTCCAATGAGTCAACTCTTCTCATGAGGTGGCCAAAGTACTGGAGTTTCAGCTTTAGCATCACTCCTTCCAAAGAACACCCAGGGCTGATCTCCTTCAGAATGGACTGGTTGGATCTCCTCGCAGTCCAAGGGACTCTCAAGAGTCTTCTCCAACACCACAGTTCAAAAGCATCAATTCTTCGGTGCTCAGCCTTCTTCACAGTCCAACTCTCACATCCGTATATGACTATTGGAAAAACCATAGCCTTGACTAGATGGACCTTTGTTGGCAAAGTAATGTCTCTGCTTTTTAATATGCTCTCTAGGTTGGTCATAACTTTCCTTCCAAGGAGTAATCAAAGAATTAGTGATGTCCGTATCTTTTTCCTTTTTTTTTGGTTGTGCTGGGTCATTGTTGCTATGCATAGGCATTCTCTTGTGGCGAGAGGGGGTTACTCTCTAGTTGTGGAGTGTGAGCTTCTCACTGGGGTGGCTTCTCTTGTTGTAGAACATGGGCTTATTTGCCCGTGGCATGTGGGGTCTTAGTTCCTGTGCCAGGGATTGAACCTGTGTCCCCTGCATTGGCAGGTCGATTCTTAACCACTGGACCACCAGGGAAGTTTTACTATGTCTTTTTACAAATCCTATTTGTCCTCAAACTTTGACCCACTAATTTTAACATGGTTTGAGGATTTTATATGATATGTTTATAACTGTGATATCTGCATAATGATGATCTCTATTTCCTTCTTCCTTCTATCTATATTAATTCAATTTCCAATGTAAGAAAAAGCTGTCTCTTTACCTCATTCTGCCACCAACCTATCTATTTATTTATTTGATTATATATATCAGTATGGCCTTGTGGACATTTGTTTTACTTTCTGGGTAAAAAGCCCATACTATCATTGTTTTTTGGCTGAGTGTTCTGGTTTGGGTCATCAGTAAGTCCTTCATGTTGGCTCCTGTGTTCTTTTGATCAGCATGTATCTGGTTTTTCCTTCCTTTCTGGCACATAAGATAGTCCTGAGTCATTGTGTATTTTTCCTACCCCAGTTCTGAAGAGAACCAGTTCTCCTTGGAGAACTTTCATTGGAGGATAGTGTTTGGATCTGGGTAATGTGTATATTCAGTGTTTAAGATGTCATTACTTCTACACTCTCTCAGGAGACAGAGAGGTCATATATGGAATATACTAACCCATACACACTTACAGATCCATATTTCTCTATGGATATATCTGTATATATTTTAAAACCGTGAGTTTATACTGAATACCCCTAATTCCAATCCAATGCCGCAAGGTTCATTTTGGCTTTCTCTCTTTCTTACTTATAGCTTCTTTCTCTAACAGTGAAAAACCCAGCTTTCATTATCTCCTACATATCTAATTATTTTGGTTAAAAATGAGTGTGATGTTGTTTTTCAGGAAAAGTACTTTTCTTAAAAGCTTCCAACCCTACCGTAGTGGAAGGTGACCACAGCAATGGCACTGATCCTCCGCTTTCTGCCTCCTCTTGAACCCCAGTATCTCTAGTCACCTCACCACAAACTAAATGAAATGAGTTCTCTGTGCCCCACCCCAAGAGCTAGAAGCCCAGGTAGGGTAATTACAACCTGATACAATAAATTCTTGCATTCTGGGCAGACCAAAAGGAAGTCATCATGAACTGAAGATCTTTTTAAAAATATATGTTATTTATTTATTTTAGGTTGTGCTGGGTCTTCATTGCTGTGTCCGGACTTTCTCTCTAGCTGCGTGAGCTGGGCCTACTCTGTCGCGGTGCATGGGCTTCTTACTGTGGTGGCTTCTCTTGTTGTAGAGCACGGGCTCTAAACGCATGGGCTTCAGTAGTTGCAGTATGCAGGCTCAGTAATTGTGGTGCACAGGCTTTACCTGCTCTGAGACATATGGAATCTCCCTGCACCAGGGATCGAATCCATGTCCCCTGCATTGGCAGGCAGATTCCTATCCATTGTACCACCAGAGAAGTCCCTGAACTGAAGATCTTTTTAAATGTTATTAATGTGACCTAGGGGATTTTGAATTGTTTATTGAAGAACTAGAATTCACTGAGTCCTGGCTGATTTTAATGGGTGATTCCCCCATGCTCCTCCACTGCTTCTCATTCAGCCAGACATTGATCCTTTAACCTCTCAGTACTCCCAACTAAATGCTAATAGTGATTCAATCCTGCCTTTCTCTTTTCAGGCTTCCCTGGTGGCTCAGAGGATAAAGCATCTGCCTGCAATGCAGGAAACTCAGGTTTGATCCCTGGGTTGGGAAGATCCCTTGGAGAAGGAAATGGCAACCCACTCCAGTATTCTTGCCTGGAGAGTCCCATGGACAGAGGAGCCTGGCAGGCTACAGTCCACGGGGTCACAAAGAGTCGGACACAACTAAGTGACTTCACTTTCTTTCACTTTTCTCCTTTCAAAGATGTTATTTGTGAAAACCATATGAGAGAATAGATGGATATGTGCTTGGAAAGTTAGACAATTGTAAGTGAACTGAAGGACCTTGGAATGTGTCTGCAGCAGAGGAGTTGAACACTGCACACTCTGTGACTCACCTAGTAATGAGAACTCAGAGACCGCTCTTCCTGTTGTGACCCACCCCAAGCTGGGAGGCAGAATACAGGGAAGGTGAAGCTGCTATAGTGAATAGAGTGGCTAAAAAGACAGGATAACATGGGAATCTCTTAAAATAGGAAAGTAAAAATACTTCGACTATTGCGTACTTTTAAAATATTCATTCGTTCAACAGTTATTTACTGAGTACCTTCACTAAGGGATGAGGAAATGAGGAATTCCATTTCTGCCCACAAGAAGTTTACAGTAGGAAATCCAGTAAACCCCTACAGCGGGGAATAAAATAGCTGCCATTTCTTGAAGATTTACTGTGAGCCAGGAATGTTAATGGTCTACATATTATCCCATTTAATACAACTAATTGCCTTGAAGGTAGGTATTATCTTTGATGATAATGAGGAAATTAATAATCAGAGAGGCAAAGAAATTTGTCCAAAGTTACACATGTAGTAAACACAAGAGTCATAATTGAAATTCAGGTCTGCCTTCACTCTAAAGGTCATATTCTAATATGACCATGCTAATATAGTGAGAGTAAGCTATTCAGTGAATGAATACATATTGAGTACCTCTTTGTTCCAGACATTGTTCTAGTGATGTGAAAGTGGGAAAAAAAAAAATCCCTCTTCCCTGGTGGTCCAGTGGTTAAGAATCCACCTTGCAATGCAGGGGACTTGGGTTTGACCCCTGGTTGGGTAAGTAGGATCCCATATGCTACAGGGCAATGGAAACCTTGAGCCTGCACATAGGTTGGAAAAGAATTTCCAGCCATGAGGCAAAATGAAAGGAGAATAAAGGCAAAATGAAAGGAGAATAAAATTAATTAGAGTGGGAGATGCTATTCTAACAGAGGGCCAGCTCAAGAGAAAGCCTACCCTTTCACGAGCTAGTAGCCAACTTTTATAACCTCAAAACAGAAAATTCCTACTGGAATGGTGGCATTAGGTGATTGGCTAGGCTGCTATTGGGTGGGTAATAGGGTGAGTATTTTACCTAATTAGGGCCAGGGAACTGGCAGTTTAGATCCACAGGCTTATGGCAACAGTTGCTATGGGGCTCAGTCAGTTCCAGAGATTCTTGTCCTGTGACTTTGGTACAGGGCTCCACACTCTAGAGCCCATGCTTCACAACAAGAGAAGCCAGCACACCACAATGAAGATGCAGTGCAGTCAAAATAAAACAATTTTGTTAAAAGTCCTGTCTTGTGAGCCTAACTTCTACTGGAGAAAGACAACAAACAAAACAAATATTTAGTATATCAGGTGGCCCTTCCCTGGTGGCTCAGTGGTAAAGAATCCACCAGCCAATGCAGGATTCCCAGGCCGGGAAAATCCCCTGGAGAAGGAAATGGTTACCCATTCCAGTATCAACTACAAGTTGACACTTGCCAAGAGCATTGCCAGCAACCAAACAACAGGGGCATTTGCCATCTGCCTCTGTGGAAACTGAGGTTTCCCTGATAGGTCAGTTGGTAAAGGGTCTGCCTGTAATGCAGGAGACCCGTTTGGTTCCTGGGTCAGGAAGATCCCCTGGAGAAGGGATAGGCTACCTCTTCCAATATTCTTGGGCTTCCCTGTGGCTCAGCTGGTAAAGAATCCACCTGCAATGTGGGAGACGTGGATTCAATCCCTGGGTTGGGAAGATCCCCTGAAGGTAAAGGTTATCCACTCCAGTATTCTGGCCTGGAGAATTCCGTGCACTGAGTCCATGGGGTCTCAAAGAGTTGGACACGACTGAGCAACTTTCACTTTCTGTGGAGCTGGACCCCATGCTGCTGCAGCTGTTGACCTTCAACAGCCCCTGAGGGAGTTTAGGGTGGAGTGAGGTACTCTGTACTCCAGAGAATCTATCTGATGGGACAGGTCTTTAGATAGTTGGATATTTTCAGGAACTGATTTCATGATTCCAATCCTTGTATCTCCTCATATCTAGAAAAGCACTAAATCCCTTCATGATAACATCAGGTCCTTGTGACTAGTAGCAAACCTCTTGTAAAGTAACCGCTTGATTGCACTGAACTTCCTCTTCACTAAAATCTTATATGTTGACCTTCCCTGACTGCCTCTTCCCGTCACTTCATTCATGGCAAACAGATGGAGAAACAGTGGAAACAGTGGCAAACTTTATTTTTGGGGGGCTCCAAAATCACTGCAAAGGGTGAGTGCAGCCATGAAATTAAAAGATGCTTACTCCTTGGAAGAAAAGTTATGACCAACCTAGACAGCAAATTAAAAAGCAGAGACATTATTTTGCCAACAAAGGTCCATCTAGTCAAGGCTATGGTTTTCCAATAGTCATGTATGGATGTGAGAGTTGGACTATAAAGAAAGCTGGGTGCTGAAGAATTGATGCTTGTGAAGTGTGGTATTGGAGAAGAATCTTGAGAGCCCCTTGGACTGCAAGGAGAATCAACCAGTCCATCCTAAAGGAAATCAGTCCTGAATATTCATTGGAAGGACTGATGCCAAGGCTGAAGCTCCAATACTTTGGCCACCTGATACAGAGAACTGACTCATTGGAAAAGAGCCTGATGCTGGGAAAGATTTAAGGTGAGAGGAGAAGAGGACGACAGAGGGTGAGATGGTTGGCTGGCATCACTGACTCAATGGACATGTGTTTGAGTAAAATCCAGGTGTTGGTGATGGACACGGAGGCCTGGCATGCTGTGGTCCACGGGGTCACAAAGAATCGGACCTGACTGAGCAACTGAACTGAACTGACTGCCTCTTTGGAGCTATCTCTCAGAGCTATCTGAGTTGCTGCCTCCTGGGCTGCAGTCCTCATTTTGCCCCAAATAAAACTTAACTCAAAGCTCTCAAGTTGTGCATCTTTTTAAGTCAACACCAGTATTCTTGTCTGGGAAATCCCATGGACAGAGGAGTTTTCGGGCTACAGCCTATGGGGTCACAAAAGAGTCAGACATGACTTAGCAACTAAACAACAACAACATGTCAAGTGCTACGTGATATGAAGACAAAGTAGGCAGGATAAGAACGATGTGGAAAGGAAGATAGCTTATTTAAATAGAGTCATCTGGGAAGGTTCTGATACTCTGAAGGAAGTGCAAGAACAGGATCTAGAACTGGTATAAAGAAGAGCCTTCTCAGTCACAGAAGATGGACCATTGCCCTTCTGCATCCCATAACAATATGGAGTAAAATCTGAGGGTCAAATGAAACAGGAAGGAAGGGGGCAGAGCACAACTTTTGATTTGTGTCTTTTAGGATTGACTGGTTTGATCTCCAGGGGATTCTCAAGAGTCTTCTCCAACACCACAGTTCAAAAGCATCAATTCTTCAGTGCTCAGCCTTCTTTACGGTCCAGCTCTCACATCCATACATGACTACTGGAAAAAACATTGACGATTTGTATCTTTGTCGGCAAAGTGATGTCTCTGCTTTTTAATACACCGTCTAGGTTTATCACAGCTTTTCTCATCAGCCTGTAAAATAACCCAGCCTATAAAAACTACCCACACTGCATTTCAAGGCTACTCATACCCTCTGCGACAGCCCACACTCTAGTCTGTGGAGTGCGTTTCTCCCAAGAATGCTCTTGCTTCTGACAAGGCTGGAGCTCTGTGGAGTGTGTTTCTCTCTAAATAAATCCATTTCTCACCTAGAAAAAAGCAGCACTTCATCTTTTGCCTGCTCATGGGTTCAATCTGGAGAAATGAGGGCAGGATGGGGGTGCAAGTATCAAAGGGGCGATGGCTTGGAGTTGAAGGCTTGAGCTTTACGTATTGATCTATTGACAAATTCTTTTATTGAGCCTAAATTCCCTTCCCTGTACACAGGAATAATAGTCCTAGCCCAGCTTCCCTTATGCGGCTGCCACAAGGATGAGAGAGATACAACATATGAAAGCACCTTAAATATAGGGTAAGTGGGAAAGCAAGATTAGGCATCAACTTTTTAACAGAAAGAATGTTTGGGTACAAAAAACAAAAAGAGAGAAAAGAAAAGGAATTTCTATTTCAGGTGCATCAGTTACCCTAGCTATCTTTGTGAAAAGCAGTCCCAGGCTAAAACGAGATACAGGCTAAAAGAAGCACAAGTTGCTGAAGAGTTCCGTTTAATTTACAATACTCAGAAATTGCATCGCATGTTTTAGCTAAACTTGGAAGAAGACTCTGGGATTCCAACCTTAACTCTAATGGCCTGGCCCCTGCTAGGTGTTTCCCTTCTTGCCACACCCCCATGTCCAAACTCCATTTCCCAATACGCAGGAACCTATAAGTCTGCAGTCATTATGACGCAAGTTCCACAGCCTTCTGGGAAGTGTAGTTTATCTCTCCCCTCGCTACGTCAAGATCTAGGGTTAGGGACTACCACTCCCGTGAGGTAGTGCGTAATTCCACTCCGCAGCGTCTTCGAACGCGCCGCGGCAGCCATGTTGGAAGTGGTCAGCACAGGGGCCGGCACCACAGGGTTATCGAAGCAGCTGTCACGATGCTGGGGTCCCTGGTGTCGAAGAGAACAGCGCCGGCGCCGCGGCTCCTTCTCCAGCTGCTTAGGTCTTCATCGCTCCGGAGCCACGAAAGTGCCACCGGCCAGAATGTGACCACCGGGGGCCGCGGGGAGCCTCAGTGGCTGAGGGCGGCCGTCGGGGGGCGCCATGGAACGTCGCCGGCCCTACTCACCAGAGGAGGGGCAGCCACTGGAGGGCGCCAGAGAGGACGTACCGAGACCCCTTTCCTTGCAGCTGCCACGTGGGGACATCTTCCTAGCCCCGAAGATACACTGCCTGGGCAGGACAGCTGGAATGGAGTCCTCAGCAGAGCCGGCTTGGGCGTGTGGGCCCTGGCCACGGCACTGGTGGTTCATTGTTACAGCAAGAGCCCGTCCAGCAAGGGTGATTATCGGGACAGTCTGGTTTTGTGCAAGTGAGAGGCGGGAGGTGGGTCCTGAGTCCGTGTGGTTGGAGGGTGGGAGTTGCTTATAGATTTAGTCCACTAGAGCTTCAGTCCTGGTAGGACCCAGACATAATTTGATCATAGAGCAGGCTGAGGAGTTCAGTGCCTCTGAGTTGTGTAATTTTTCAAATTATGCAACTGTTACTGTATTAGAATGATGATTGCATTCATGCCTAGTCGCTTCAGTCGTGTCTGACTCTTTGGGATCCTGTGGACAGTAGCCTGCCAGGCTCCTCTGTCCATGGGATTCTCCAGGCAAGACTACTGGCGTGGGTTGCCATGCCCTCCTCCAGGGGATCTTCCCTACCCAGGGATCAAACCTGTGTCTTGTATGTCTCCTGCATTAGCAGGTGGGTTCTTTACCACTGGCGCCACCTAGGAAGCCCATGATAACAATTATTGTATTATAATAATACAGTTATTAAAGGTCAGCCTCCCTTCTTGGAGTATCACCTTATCCATCTGTACAGTGGGAGCACTGGACTAAACATCTGAAATTAGCATGTGGCCTATTTCTCTACCATTCTACTTGGTTCAGTTCCTTTTTTAAGAGGTTGCCAGGAAACCTGTTTGGCTTCCCATGTGGTACAGTGGTAAAGAATCCACCTACCAGTGCAGGAGACGGAAGAGACGTGGGTTTGATCCCTGGTCTGGGAAGATCCCCTGGAGTAGAGAATGGCAACCAGCTTCTTATTCTTGCCTGGAAAATTCCATGGACAGAAGAGCCTGGCATGCTACAGTCCTTGGGGTCCATGGCCTAAGAAGGGAAGAGACTTTTAGTGCCAACTTTGGCTCTGCTTGCTCCTCTCTAGATTGTTTCTCCACAGGTGAAGGATGATTTCTCAGTACTCTTAACAGTGCTGATATTCTGATTCCTTTTGAAGTTCAGCAATGTGGGTGTATTCATCAAGGAGACTTCTAGGGTTCTGCTGTGCCTGGTCTGAGGCATGAGGTGATATTGCTATGTGGGGAAGTTGGCAGGACAAGGAATACAGGGAGGTGGCTCCTTAGAGAACCAGAGCAACCACGGGGGCTGGCTGACCCAGGTTGTTATCACCCCTGGGTGCATGGAGCCGAGCAGGGACTGGGAGAGCAGGCAGAGAGCTAGACTTCTAGCCTACGTGAGTCCAGCTACTCAGGTTCTCAGCTCTTCCTCGAAGAGAAGAGTGAGGCATGGTGTTTCAAGATTCCATGCATCCCAAGCTCTGAGTCTTTGGACCAAGAGGAGGGACGCCCTTGACATTCATTTGTTTATTCAGCAGGATGTGGCCAGCTGTATAGGAAGAGCCTCTGTAGGGAGTAAGGTCACCTGGGGTCTTGTTTTGTTCTACCTTTAATTCCCACGTGACTTTGGACTTTTACCTTCTCATGGTCCTGTTTCCTCATCTATAAAACGAGGGTGTTGAAACAGCGCTCCTAAGGGTTCTTCTAGCTTAGGCACACTATGATTCTATTACTCCCACACCCACAGAGGTATGAATACCCTCTGTGCACCTACTTTAAAGCTTGGTGTGGGACTCGTGACTTAACATAATGCCAGTTAAGGGGACAGTGTGGGCCATTAGACCTGTGCCTCTGGCGAGTCATCTAACAGTGTGTTTTGGGGGATCAGAAGGCCTTCCTGAATGATTGGAGATCTTCCTTGAGGATGGGGAATTTGAATTTGAGTTCTGAAGGATAAGGCAAGAGATGAAAAGGAGAGTGATACTGTGAGCTCCTTGAGAGCAAGGAGTGCATCTTGATATTTTCAGGTTGATGCCAGTTCCTTTCCTTAATACTTTTGCATTGTCCATCATAGTCCCTGGTATTTCGTGTAGGTACTTGTAAATGTTCCTCAAGATGGTTTGTATTCTATGCAAATATTTCCAGGAACAAAGCGCAGGTCAGAATAGTACTCATAGAGGCTAGCAGTTTGTCCAGCCTGGTTGGAGGAGAGGAGGTCTTTCAAATGAGGTGAGAGCAAATGGAGCAGGGTCTGGATATCAGGCGCAAGGGTTTGGAAGGTTTGAAATTCTATAGGGGATGGAAAGCCATGAAAAATTGATGAGCAGGGAATGTCCCAAGTCCATCAGGTTCAGACAGATGGGGAGAAGGTGTCCAAGGTCTTGCCTCAGAGCTTTTAGGGGGCTCCAGATTGGACTCTGTGGCATGTGAACCCCAGCAAAAGACACTGGGGTCTTTTTACCAAAATATATGACGTTTACCAAACCATGACTGGTCCCAGCGCTTCTAACTTGCCAGTTCCCTTGTCTCCTGACTTGAGAGTTGTGAGCCAAGGCCCTCAGTGCAGCATAATCAGTTCTGCCCTTTAGGAGCCAGGGGACCTTGGTTCTAATCTCAGCTCATTCCTCATTCCCTCTGGGACCTTGCAGAAGCTACTTCTTTTTAAAAGCGTGAGGGGAGAGAGCATACAGCAGTATCTGAGGAAGGCTTGTTCCCCTTCCAGCTGGGGGCTGCCCAAGCCTGCCTGGCTGTGTGCTGGGGGAGCAGCTGGGGGACTGTGGAAGACTTGGCCCTGGAGCCTAGGCCAGGAGGCGGCGTGGAGGCCTATGCATCAGTCTGAACCACAGGACTGGTTTGCACCTGTCTGATAAGGTGAATGTTGTAAACAGGAGGTTAGGTGAGTGAGCCAGGTCATACAGCAAGTAAGTGGCAGAGTTAAGACCAGACCCAGCTCTGCTCTTCCACCCTGCCCCAGTGCCTCCTCTCTGTTTCACTTGGTGACTCTTGGCTGGACTGAGAGCTCCCTGAGACAGTCCTGGGTCTGAGTCTGTCTGGTGCCCGTCAGTGGGAGCTCAGGAGCAGCTGAGCTCAGAGTGTTGCAGCCGCCTGGGAGAGAGAATGTCCTCTGCTGTTGACAGCTTTTCCTCAGGGCCACAAGGTGGTGCCAGCAGCCCGCACGCTGCTCAGGCCAGGCCGAGCTTGCCATTGCCTTTCTACTAGGCCTGGTGATTCCTAAGGGATGGATTGGAATCCTCTACTTTGGCTCTCCCTTCATTGGTTTGGCACTGGGATGTTTGCAGGCTTTTCAACCGTTATTTCTTCAGCATCCTTGTAAGGCTGTCAGGGCAGGGATTAGTGCCCCTGCTTTATAGTCGGGGAAGTTGCCGTTGAGGGGGGAAAGGCCGCCACAGCACAGAGTGAACACTGGACAGGCTGTGGTGGAGCCTGGCTCCTGGTCAAGGCTCTCTCCACTCTCAGAGGGGTCTACACCCCTGCCTGCTCCTCCCTATTCTGTCCTCCTAGGTTTGTGACATAATATAACATCAAGATTCAGAACTAGGCTGGGAAACTGAAGTTGGAAGAGAAAGTGGGGCAAGGTAAGGGGATGGTTAATAATGTGATAGTTACATAAACCAGCAGAGCTTCATAGCTAATGAAGGGCGAAGGTGTTCGCACACCGAGTGTTTATTACTGTAGGCCACACGTGGTACTAATACATTCCTTGGATCACCTGTGTGATGAGAGTTCTGAGTCTGGGCTCTAAGAGAAAGATGTGGAAGACAAGTTAACAGAGGCTTTCATGTGGGCAGGGGAGGACTAGCTTTCTCTTTGTATATCTTGGCGTCTTTTTACTTGTTAAGCCCATGTATCTGAAGTGCCTTCACTTCCACTGTCTTTCTGGGCCCTCCAGGAAGCTCTGAGGGCTGGCTAGGGATCTGATTGGTGCCCTCTCTCTCTTCAGATGCAGCCCTGATGGAAGCTGCTCAAGCCAACAATGTCCAAGAAGTCAGCAGGTGAGTATCGAACCCCAGGCCCTGCCCTCCCATGCAGGAGGCCTGAGTGGGGTGGGGCCCTTGCTCTGGTGGTGACTGCATTGGAGGAAATCCTCACGCTGAGCTGGGAACCAAGCCCTGTGACTTCCTTGTAGTCAGTGAGTCACTTGGGCTCCTTTGGCCCAGGCCAGCCCTTTGATATCTTAAGGTAGAGAGTCAGCCCCTGTGTCACTTTTTCTGGCCCCAAACAGCCGCGATCCCTCAGTTGCTCTGTTCTTCTCAGGGATGGTTTGGGATCCCTCCTACGTCTTGTGGGTTCCTCGGTGAGTCTTCCACTTTGTTCTTGTTTCTCTGTGGGGTTGGTCATGGGTAGTTGCTTATTGACTGGATGGGGTGCAGGTGGGCACAGTGGAGACATTTGGAGGTTTGAGAGGGAGTTGGAAGAGGTCTTTCTGCTAGAGCCACCTGCCTGTGGGGCTGGGTGTCCATGCTGGGTGCCTTCCTGGGGGGGCAACTGCATTTCTCCAGCTTCCCTAGCTCATCTGTTCCCCTAGCAACCACTGGCCAGTTAGATCGGAGGCTTGTTCCCACGCAGGGACAGGACTTGACCCAGGCCTCAGCCAGCTTCCAGGGCAGAATAGAGTCTGTCCTGGATGGATGCTCTGATGTGGGGCAGCAGTGTGGGGCTGTTAGGGGCAGAGGCTTCATCCTTGGTGAAACTTGGTGCCCAGCATTAGGCTGAACTTTGGCCTTTTTTTCTTTGTTTTTCACTGCCTTTTGTGTAGACTATGTGGCTGTGGGACACCCTCCCTTCCCTGCCGCCATGTCCCCATTTTGGACAGGAAATTAGGTGATTGGAGTGGCTATCAGTGCACCCAGCGCGCCGCACCCATGGTGCTCCTCCCCACTCCAGCTGCCTGAATGTGAGAGAAAGTGTTGAAGGGCAGCCACAGCCCCCCATCAAGACTTACTGCTTTGATTCCCTTTCATTTTATCTGCCATATTATTATTGACTCTCGAGGGTGCTTTTGAGTATTAATGTTCAAGGCTTAGTTTTTAATAAACCACTTTTGGAAGTATGGGCTGGGAGTTGTTTCGTAGCCAAATAAATATGATGGAGCAGTAGTTTAATAAACATGCGATGATGCATCTTAAAAACCAAGCACAGATGTCAGCTTGCTGTTATAAGAGTCATTCATAACTTCAGGCAGTATATGGCATATTCATTCCCTCAGAAACAGATGAACCTCGTTTCCTTCTGCTGCAGGATGGTGGCATGACGGAGTGGCAGCTGGCTGTGCCCCTCATTTAAGGCCTTTGCTGACCCTTTAGTCTCCTGTTGAGGACTGCTAGGTGACTGCTGCCAGGCTGCTGCTTTCCTCTGGCAAGCCAGGACAGGCCGTGCGTGTGCAGAGCAGCAGGGCTGTGAAAGCACCTGTTCCTCTCTAGGGGAGGCTGAGTTTTGTTCAGTCGCAATCATGTCTGACTCTGCGAACACATGACTGCAGTACACCAGGTTTCCTGTCGTTCAGTATCTCCCGGAGCTTGCTCAAACTCATGTCCATTGAGTCGGTGATGCCACCCAACCATCTCATCCTCTGTCGTCCCCTTCTCTTCCTACTTTTCAGTCTTTCTCAGCCTCAGGATCTTTTCCAGTGAATCAGCTCTTCTCATCAGGTGGCCAAAGTATTGGAGCTTCAGCTTCAGCATCATTCCTTCCACTGAATATTCAGGGTTGATTTCCTTTAGGATTGAGTGGTTTGATCTCCTTGCAGTCTAAGGGACTCTCAAGAGTCTTTTCCAGCACTGCAGTTTAAAAGCATCAATTCTTCGGCCCTCAGCCTTCTTTATGGTCCAACTCTCACATCTGTACATGACCACCGGAAGAACCATACTTTTGACTGTACGCACCTTTGTCAGCAAAGTAATGTCTCTGTATGCTGTCTAGATTTGTCATAGCTTTTCTTCCAAGGAGCAAGCGTCTTAATTTCATGGCTGTGGTCACCAGCCGAGGGGATTTTGGAGTCTCCAAGAAAATAAAGTCCATCACTGTTTCCATTGTTTCCCTGTCTGTTTGAAGTGGGGACCAGATGCCATGATCTTCAATTTTTGAATGTTGAATTTGAAGGCAACTTTTTCACTCTCCTCTTTCACCTTCATCAAGCAGCTCTTTAGTTCCTCTTCGCTTTCTGCCATAAGGGTGGTGTCATCTGCATGTCTGAGATTATTAATATTTCTTCCTGCAGTCTTGATTCCAGCTTGTGCTTCATCCAGCCTGGCATTTTGCATGATGTACTCTGCATAGAAATTAAATAAGCAAGGGGACAATATACAGCCTTGATGTATTCCTTTTCTGTTTCACTTAGCCCCCAAGGGCTGATTGATTTAGCTCTTTCAGATACACATTTTTCTTAATGATTAAACCTCCCATCCCCAAATTACAGAAAGTGATTGGATTTATGGTATGTGTGTGGCTCAGAACATTTGTTCTTGCCTATGTGGCTAGTGTCTACAGAGATTTCCCTGTATGTCCCCAGTCTCTAACCTGTTTTTCTCCTGCCTCCTCTTGTCCTGTCTCTCTCGATCATGAAGACTCAATCAGAATCTCCCTTCACCCCTTGTGAAGGAGGCAGAGATGAGCAAGGCACAGACTCGGCCATTCAGAACTGATAGTCTCCCTCACCTTCATCATGTGGTCTCAAGGAAACAGACATGGAACCTGCCAATCACAGCTCTTCCTGCTCAGAGAGCTGGACCTACATGAAGGAGTTGGGGGAAGCTGACCACACTTGCTTGAAGGAAACTTCCTTGAATTCCTACCACAGGTCCTTGATTATTTAGCCTTTTTACACCGTTAGTTTCTTCCTGTCTGTATCCTGGCCTTTAGCTCTGCCCAGCAGAGCTGCTAGTACCAGGACAGAATTCCAGTCTCAATTTTAAAAAATATTTACTCATAGTTTATACACAGTTGGGTCATCATGTGTATGATCTGTCAAATCAGAATTTGGAATAAAACTCAGACCTGGACTAATGCTGTCTTTCCCCTCCTTTTCTCCCGTCCCTCTCTGGATTCTGGGCTGTGTGTGCCTCTGCCTTGATGACCTTCCCAGAGCCTTGGGAGAGCTCTTGATAGTGAAGGGAAGCAATCCAGAGCTCTTCTGTTCGGAGGTGGGGAGTTTCATCAGTATCCTGAAGGATACTCTGGAATCTGCAGTTTCTGGGTTCTAGGTGTGGGCCTCCCACACAGACTGCTGTGTGTACACTGTGCTCCTTATACCTTTGCTTAAAGCCTCCTAGCTCCACTCAAGTACTTCAGACTCCTCCCAGCTGAATGTGATCTGCCCATTGTCCTGCACCTTCTGCTGGCCTGGGGTGGGGGTGGGAGGGGGTGGTGTTGGTGGTCAGGTCACCTAGGAAGAGCTGTACCAGCTGTGCAGGAGAAGACTGCTTTACTAGAAGAGAAGTTGGAGGTCAGGTGGGAGAAGCTGGGCTGAACAGGATTGAAGAGGCACTCAGTCCATGAATAGGAAAACCAGTGTGGTTCACACACTGCACAAATCAGGAACAGGTGAGGGATCCTCAGGCAGCATGAGATGATCAAACCAACAGCTCTGAAGTGTGGGCACTGTTACCTGTTTTACGTGGAGCTGGCTAACCATTCGTGGTGTGGGCCTGGCTGGCTAAAGGCACAGGGAAGCTTCTGCCACTCACCATGTTCTTCTTTATATTAAGGAGCTTTGGACTGGCCTTCACCTTAAACACTGGATTGTGTGCCTCCCCATGGCAGGGACAAGGTCTGGTTCCACACGTGTCTTATCCTCTTTTCCAGTACAGTGAAAGTTGGGGAAAGCTACTTTTTACTGACTTGCCAGCAAACCGGAAGCAGGCAGTCCAGAGTCTTATTTTCAAACTCCAGCTGGCTGTATCAGAAGGAGACTGGATCCCTTTTCCTTCCCGTCCTCCTCTCCTTTCTCTTTGTGTGGCAGCTGTTTCCTTCTTCCCCCAAGGCACTTAAACATTGTTGGCAGGTCCAGCTGTGGCTCTTCAGGAGTGGGAGCCCGGTCCTGAGGCCCCATCCCACCTGTCGGCAGCGTGAGCAGGTGGCCCTGCTCCTGGGCTCAGCCCACCCCATGTCTGGCTCCTGGACTCAGGAACCACTCAACCGAAACCTAGGGCCCAGGGCAGTCTGAAGGCACATCTGTCCAGGGTCGGACAGAGCCGAGTGAGGAGCTGTCGGGGCTGGGAGTAGTGAGGTCTCCTGTTCTCACTGCGGAGATCACATTTCTTTTCGAACAAATCTGTGTGAAAGACTATACCTCTACCCACTCCCCTTCTCCCAGCAGGGAGCTAGGCCTCTGCTGAGTGCTTAACTCAGTTGTTTCCATCGGCACAAGCATTTTTTTAATGAAGGAAGTATGGTAGTATCAGTCTTGAACTTCACACTGCCTGCCCTTTCTCTCTAGGATTCATTTGTTCGTTTGATGAAAGCTTACTGAGCACCTGCCGCATGCTGGGTGATTTACTTGGCATTGGGAACACTTGACCAGACACACTTCCTGCCCTCAATTAAGGAGTCAGGGAAGACTGGTAATGCAGCATGATCTGTGCTGAGACAGGAGGGCTTCCTGGTGGCTCTGATAATGAAGAGTCCACCTGCAGTGCAGGAGACCCAGGTTCAATTCCTGGTCGGGAAGATCCCCTGGAGAAGGGAATGGTTACCCACTCCAGTGATCTTGCCTGGAGGATTCATGGACAGACACCGTGCTCTCCAGTCACTGTGTAGGTCCTTAGGCTGTCTCCACTCATAGTGCTGAGACAGGAGCCCAGCATATGGCCCTCATCTACCGGGTGGACTGGAGAAAGTGTCCCAGAGGAAATGACACCTGATCAGAGTCTTAAAATATTAGGAGTGTTTAGCAGATAGACGGCAGAGGCATTCTAGGCAAAAGGAACAGTGTGATAGTACTGAGGCTGAGGCAAGAAACAGCCTAAGTGTGTGGTGAGGAGGGGAAGCTGTGTGCTGTTACACTGTTTGGTGTTGCTGGATCAGAGTCTGAGGCCAGGAGAGACTGGAGATAAGTAGGGGCCTGGTTATGGAGAGCATTGTCCAGTTGTCCGTCAGTCACTCATCTGTCCAGCCTGTCTCTTCTGCCAAGCCCGAGCTGAATTTGTGTTGGTGGCAACAAAATGAGGAAGGAGAAGCAGTCCTTGCTCTGAGGAGCTCACTAACTGCCTCTCAGGTGAGGAGGGAACACGTAAGTCAAAAATTGAGAACCAGCAGAACAAGGCACAGGTTGCCTAACTTCTGTAAGTCTACGTAATGTGGAAATGATAATACCTATAATTCATAATAGAGTTGTTAGTGTTTATTGTTAATAATAAATGTATTACGTTAGTTCAGCCAAAATATCTGAGTGCTTATTAGAGGATAGGTATTGGATTGAGTGCTGGAGATACAGTGGTGAACAGGATGGGCACAGTTCCTGCCCTCCTGTACTTACAGTCTAACTGGGAGCCGGGTGACTATGCAGTTATAGTTACGTACTTTAAAATGAAGTACAATTTGCCCTTTCAACAAACGGTGCGGGGACAACTGGATATCTCCATGTAAAAAAAATAGAACTGTTGCCCTACCTCATCTGTACACAAAAATTAACTTACAATGGATTATAGATTTAAATGTAAGAGTTAAAACTATAAAACTCTAAGAAGAAAACATAGTAGTAAATCTATGACTGTGGGCTAGGCAAGCCTTCTTAGATATAGCACCAAAAGCACAGGAAATCAAAGAGAAAATGAGATAAATCGGACTTCAAAAGTAAAAATGTTTGTGTTCAAAGAACACTTTCAAGAAGGTGAAAAGTCTCTCCCACAGAAAGGGAGAAAATATTTGCAAATTAGTATGAGATTTGTATTAGAATATGCAAATTCAACAATAAAAAGGATAGCCCAACTTAAAAGTGGACAAAGGATCCAAATAGAATATTTCTTCAAAGAAGATATTCAAATTGACCAATAAGCACATGAAAAGATGCTCAACATCATTAGTATTAGGATGCTTATGCTTAGTCACTCCATCATATCTGACTCTTTGAGACCCCATGTGCTGTAGCCCACCAAGCTCTTCTGTCCATGGGATTCTCCAGACAAGAATACTGGAGTGGCTAACTATTCCCTTCTCGGGGATATTTAATACTAATCAAAGCCACAATGAGATACCACTTCTCACACATTAGGATGACTGTAATCAGAAAGACAGATATAGCAAGTGTTGGTAAGGATATGGAAAAATTGGAACCCTTAAATATTGCTGGTAGGGATGTGAAATGGTGTAATTGCTTTGGAAAGCAATTGGCAATTCTTCAAAACATTAAACACATGACCCAGCAAGTCTACTCCTAGGTGTGTACTTCAGAAAAATGAAAACGTACATGAATGTACTTGGTATAAGAATGTTAATAGCAGCATTATTCATAATAGCCTAAAGAGGGAAACAACCCCAAAGTCCATTAACTGATCAGTGGGTAAAGTACGATATAGGCATACAGTGGAATATTATTTATCAATACGAATACTGTGTGTGTGCTGCGTTAAAGAACCTTGAAGTCATTATGCTAAGTGAAAGAAGCCAGACACAAGAGACCACATATTATATGATTCAGTTTATATAAAATGTCCAGAATAGACAGATCTATAGAGACAGAAAGTAGATTGGTGATTGCCAAGGACTGGAGAGGCTGAGGTTGGGAGGGAATAGGGAATAACTGCTAATGGGTCGAGTTTTTTGGGGGGAGGGGCTAATGAAAACGTTCTGGGGTTGGTAGTCAGGATCACAGAACTCTGAATCTACTAAAAACAAGTTGTGCACTTTTAATAGATGGATATTATGGTGTGTGAATTATATCTCAGTAAAACTTTGTTAAAAAGTGAAGCACAAGACACTTGGGAGTCTAATCTTGAGTATGAGAGGGGTAGAGGGTGGGGATATGTTATCAGTAAACTAAAGCATCTGAGTGAGGTTAAAGTGAACTCTGAAGGATGAAGAGAAAGCTAGAAGAATATTGAGTTAAAAGGACAGTAGGCCCTGAGTCAAAAAAAGATACAAAGGAATTGAGGGAAGTCCAGAATGACTGGACTGTAAGTGGGAGAGGGCATGAAATAAGGTTGGGGAGTTAAGCAAGGACCATATCACACTGGATCTGTGGCCACATAAGTGGTTTTTACTAAGAACAGGGGGCAGCCATTGAAGAATTTTAAGGTGTGTGTATGTGACAGAGAGAGACATGTGGTAACATGATCTAGATCTATAATTTTAAAAGATCACTCTGGCTGCTCCATGGAGAACAGATTGATAGGGAGCTTTGGTGGATGCAGGAAAACTGGTTGATAGTGACTGGAGTAGTCCAGAGCAGAAGGGATGGTGGCAGGCGGTGACTTGGGGTAAGGTGTCAGTAGCAAAGATGGAGGAGGTAAGTTAGACAGGACTTGGTGATGTTTAGAACAACATCAGTGCCTGGTACGTAGGAGATACTCAGTAGGTGAATCTTGAATGAATGAATTTACATATGATTGATTAGGCAGAAGAAGGTGTTAAGAACGAATTTCTGTTTTCTGGCTTGATCAGCAGTGGAGATGCTGTTGCCGTTCTCTGAGATGAAGCTGCTCGGGGAGGAGGACTGGGTTGGGAGGAAAAGATTAAGTTCAGTTTTGAACATGTTGAATTTAACATTTCAGTGAGAAATTCAAGTGGAGATGTCAGGTAGATGGTTGAATGGATTTTTCTGCTGTACATGCCATGCTGCCTCAATGATCAGTCTAGCGATTGTTTTGACATCTTGTTTTGATTTCTGGTTTGATGGTTTTAGACATTAAAGTACTTCATACCAGCTAAAACTGGTATCTTGTTTACTAGATACCTTTGGAAAAAAGTCTGATTTGATTTGCAACACAGGAAAGAAGAAAGGGTTGGGTTTTGTTGGAGGCCAAACACATTTATTCTAGCTTTGCATTGATGGCTTGGTTTGGTTCTTGTCCCCGGATGCCCCAGCTTGGGGCTGGAGGCACTTGCTGTCACTGTGCCAGAATAAAGGTGTCCAGAATGTGCTTAGCTGCAATATAGGTAAATGTTCTGCACATTGATCCAAGAATTTTATCTAATTAACAAAAACCCTGGCTGGTAAATACATTCGGCTGTCTCGGGGCCTCTGAGAGGCTGTTTATTGATTTTGTATCACTTTGGCTGGATGGGAAAATATTAATGATGGCATGAGAGCAACCAAAACATCCAACTCTCTTAACCAGTAAATATGTAAATGTTCTTGCGGCTTGCAGTAGGTTGAAACAAAAGCTTTATTCTAGACCAAAGGTTAAGGCCTCACTGGCATCACTCTTGTAATTTGAAGCTTATGAATGTTTCTTGAATGCTAGGGTGTAACCTACACAGGTTTCTTTTTGAATGCTGGGATGTTGGAAGGCAGCATAATGCTACTAAAAAAAGTACGAGGATTTTAGAATTAGAAGACCTAAGTTCCGCTTCTGTCACAGTTACTGTCTTTGGGAGTCTTAATAGATCATGAAAAAAACAAGTTAAAGTGTTAGTCGCTCAGTCATGTCCGACTCTTTGTGACCCCCATGGACTATAGCCCACCAGGCTCCTGTGTCCATGGAGTTCTCCAGGCAAGAATCCTGGAGTGGGTAGCCATTCCCTTCTCCAGGAGATCTTCCCGACTCAGGGACTGAACCCAGTTGTCATACACTGCAGTCAGATTCTTTACCATTTGAGTCTCCAGAGAAGCCTTTAATCAATCACAGACCTTCCCTTTTCGAATCGTTTCTACATCTTGTTAATGGGGTTCCCACTGAGAACTTTGAAATATAGTTCTCAGTGTTAAACTCTACAGAGAAAACTGAGTCCTTTGGGGAGGGTCCAGATCACACACTGAAACTCCAGGGCTTACTCAAGTGGGCCTTTGCCAGCCCAGCAATTTTGCAGAGTGGTCCAGGGTCTGGCATGTTTTCTGAGGTGTAAACTTACAGAATCTCTGTTTGCTTGCTCCCTGGTGATGGAAAACTACTGGGGAAGATTGGGTTAGCAGCTTTTTCAGAACTTTATGAGTAAGTGAGTTGTGGAAACAGCCAGTCAGCTTCTGAGAACCCCCACAAGATCAGGTGGTTGGCCAAGCCCAGGAGGAGAGAAAAGCCAGGGCCTACTGCAGTGGCTTGCGGCAAGGAGGGATGCCCCGAAGGGAAGCCCAGCCCTGCGGCTGAGCCTCTAGTGCTGGCCCTTACTGCTTCTCGGCTGTGTGGTCTTGAGCTAGTAGTCCCTTAACTTCCTCAGTAACCTCGACTATAAAATACTTGCCAGGCCATCCTCCCAGGAACTCATGAAAATTCCAGGAGGGTGAACTCCTGTGGTCTAGAGAATTATTCATCCTTTGGGTCATCCGTGTCTCGTCTTCCAGGAAGCTGTCCCTATCCCTCCAAGTACTTTTATCCTTCCTCTGTGATAGCACTTAGCACGCTCTTTTGGGGAGGGTCATCTGTTTCCTTCTCTATTTCTCTCTCTCTCTCTCTCTCTCTCTCGCTCTCTCGCTCTCTCTCGCTGTCTATTTTTTCACACACACACATGCTACTGTTAGTTTTGGAGGTGGCAGACCATTGCTGTGTTATTTATCACTGTTCACGAAAATAGTTAACAAATATTTATTGAGTAGTTTTAAAGTGTTTTGTAAATGTAGGAGTTAGGCAAATGTTAGTAGTTATATACAGTCATAATAAACTTGTAAACAAAAGAATTGACATCCCCCTAGGGAAAAAGAAAATTAAAATGGTGATTTAATTCAATCATTTATTTATTCAACAAATAATGCCTACTGTGTGTTGACACTATGCTAAGCGCTGATGGATCGGTGATAGGCCAAAAATGTTCAGACCTTGTCTCATGAAGCTTAAAGCTTAGTCAGACATTAATCATGTAAATATGAAACAGCTGTCACAAATGCTGCAAAGGAATGATATAGAGAATCTCAAGTGTCTCTGAGATTTCCTCTGGCCAGGAAAAAATTCCCAAAGGAAGCTCAAGTACGAAGTGAAGGAGTTAACTTCGGTGAAGAAGGACAAGAAGAGCATTCCTGGCAGAAGAAACTTTTGTTTATAGAGGCCCCATGGCGGGAGGAGCAACAGCAAGTGTGAAGGACTGAAAAAGGCCGATGGGACTGCAGTTTGGGGTGGGGGTAGGGGTGCCAGGAGGCGGGAGAGGAAGCAGGCCTTGCATGGTGTTGGAGGCTGTCCATTGTACAGCAGCGGCAGATTGCTGAGAAACATTGGGAACCAATCTGAGTGCTTCCAGCTATGTGTGTCAGCGTCTTCTTGGGCACTGATCCAGCCACAGAGACAGTGAGGCCACAAAACTGCAGTCCCTCAGGGCTCCCAGCAGGGGCAGCTGTCTGGCTCAGTCTCCCCTCCCCCATTGTTATGGCCCAAGTGCTGCTTCTCCAAAGCCCCAGCTCAGTCATGGCCATAACACAAATCCTACCAGCATGACTGGAACCAGTTGGATTTTTTTCCCAAAGAGTTTCCCCAGAAACTGAGGAGCAGAGAGAAATATAAGAATATTAAAATTAGTCAAACTGATACATTATGGATTTACCGTATTCACTTTAGCAGTTTGCCTCACAGTGCTGCTGTCTCAGAAAATCTTACTTTTGAACTTAAGCTCGTCTGCATGCTGGTTCCTTCCCTCTCCTCCCTTTGGACAGGGTCCAAGGCCCAAAGTCCTACTAAGGCATATAAAGTGGTTTTCATCGTATGCCTCTGTCAGTGGGTCTGCTCAAGAGGTTTTCATATCGTTAGCAGGAATCCTAGCAGTAAGGAATTCAGAGTCTGAGGAAACAAGCTTTGCTTCCCAGTCGTGAGTCTCAGAAGACAGGGTTTGGATCCTAGCTGTGCCATTTGTTAGCTCTCTGTGGCCTTGGGAAAGTAGCCTAAGATTCTAGCCTTAGATTCTTCATCTACAGAGTGGGATGGTGATTGACCTACCTCACACCATTGCTGCGTGTATTTAGTGAGAAAATTAAATGAGAAAACCCAGCGAGTGCTGTGCCTAATACTTACTAGGTGCTCAGTGAGGGTGCTCAGTAAGGGTTGTTTTTGAGTGCTGTTAATTATACCAGGTTTTTTTCCCTGAACTAGCAAAATAAGATAATGGATAGAATTTTCTGGATATTCAGTTTTTACCCTCTACAATCTTATTAAACTAGTGTGATCATTCAGAGAGACCCAAACAAATGAACACAAGGTAAATGAATTAAGGTGGAGTCAAAAAACACCCACCCTATCACCTTTGTTTTACCACTTTTTTTTAAGAACCCACATTTATTCAGAGTTTCATTTAATGTTTCTGGCATATTACTTTAACAATATAATTTGGTATATTTTTAACATATATTCTTTGTATATGTATATTAAAATACATAAATAGTAATATTTTAATAACATTAACTATTACTAATAGTGTCTGGTGTTTATTAAATGCTTTTTTGAAATAAGCATTACATGAGACTTAAATTACTAAATCTTTAACAACTATGAAAGTAGTATAGCCCCATTTCACAGACGATAAAACAGAAATTTGAATTGCTTGAGTAATTTACTAAAGTTGCCCCCCTTGGAAGTGTCCTAGCACTTCAATTTATAGATGAGGATGCTGTGAGGCCTGAAGGAGAATGGAGCTTGCTTGCCTGGGTCACAGATTCCTCCCAGCACTTTTCCAAGCTTAGGAGATGTTTTGTAGCTCAAGGGAGAACCATTTCAATCTGCCTTACTAGGATTGTACAAGGTTCCTGAAGATGAATGTCAAATCTAGATCCCTAATCTGTCCTGCTCTCAACTCTGCTCTTCATTGACAGCGTCCCTCCCCACCCCCCAACCCTGCATTCCTGCCAGCCAAGCCTGACTCCCCTCCATCCCAGGAACCCCCATTCCAGTCAGACTTGGCTTCTCTGGTCCTGAACATGCAGCTTCTTCCTACCTGTTAGCCTTTGTAATGCTTCCAACTCCACCCATGTTCTTTTGTTTAGATCTTGTTCATAGTTTATTGCCCTCTTCAAGCCCTTTCTCTTCCAGAAAGCTCACCTTCGCTGGTAATTATAGCTGCTGTTTATTAGATACCCACTCTGTGTGCTCGTGAGGCAGAGTACCAGATACTGTATATGTATTATCTTCATTTTTTGCTGCAGTATTGCAAAACAGATTGTGCTGTGACCATTTTCCACATGAGCTTCCTTGGTGGCTCAGACAGTAAAGAATCTGCCTGCAGTGCAGGAGGCCCAGGTTCGATCCCTGGGGTCGGAATGATCCCCTGAAGAAGGGAATGGCAAACTACTCCAGTATCCTTGCCTGAAGAATCCCATGGAGAGAGGAGCTTGACGGGCTTCAGTCCATGAGGGTCACAAAGAGTCAGACATGACTGAGCGTTTAATACCCTGCAACTCATAAGGACTAGAGCTGTGATTTAAACCAAGTCCCACATGAATGCAAAGTGTATGCTTTTCTCATTGCAGTTAACTGCTTGTTCTAGCCCATGATGATGTTTCTTATCAAAATTCCCAAAGCCTCAAAGTCTGAGCCAGATGGTATCATGTTGAGTCTTCACCTCCTTGTCTTTCTCCACAGTTGCTTCATGCCTGTGTCTCTTCACCCAGGCCATGCTGTCCCAGCCAGGTGGACAGCACCTCTTCCTGCCTCCACCGTAGCTACTCACACAAGGGTGATTGGGCACTCGGAAAGCACACAGTAAGATGAGTCTTGCCAGTTGATTGACTGGTTGAATGAAACCTTGTTTATTCTCCAGAGTCTCCCCAGCAGGGTCCAGCAGCTGGGCAGACTCACTGGTCTCCAGGATCCTCCATTCATGTGGATGGGAGGCCCAGGAAGGCTGCATAAGAATCCTTCTCTGAGACTGAACTCAGTCTTCCATCTCAGTGCCCTTTTGTTTGTGAGGATAGTGCCCAGGCCTCCTGGGAAGTCTGTGTATTTGACTGGCCTTTGCAGATAGTGGGCAGGACCAAATGTAAAGCACACACATTCGGAGGAGTCCCATGGAATCCCCAGGGGTCAGAGTCCAGCAGGCAGAACAGTATCCTTCCCAGGGCCACCTGGGACTCAGGTACAGCCCTTTATGGGTCAGACAGAACCCAAGGCACTGGTGTCTTCAGCCTGACTTCCTCTCCAGTGTTCTTGTCTCTTCAGGTTCTCTGATGGGCCCCATCCAGCCCACAGTTGGGCTCCTCTAGGCATGAGGCATACTCTATCTCCTGAGTAATAGGCTTACTCTAATTGAGTAAACATTTACTCATTCACTTATTCTTTTTCCTTTTGAGATATAATTCACACATCATAAAATTCATCTTTTTAAAGGATACAGTGCAGTGGCTTTTTAATATAGTCATGAGATTATGCAGCCATCACTGTGTCTTAATTCCAGAACATTTTCATCACTACCTCCCCCCCTCCCCACCAAAACCCAGTCCCATTAGCATTTGCTCCCCATTCCCCTGTCTCCTGGCCTCTGGCAACTACTAACTGACTTTCTTTTCCCCTGGATTTCCCTGTACGGGTATTTCATATCAAGGGACTCATACAATATTTGTCCTCTTATGGCTGGCTTCTTTCTCTTAATATGTTTTCAAGGTTCACCTCTGTTGTAGCATGTGTTCCCTGGTGGCTCAGAGGATAAAGCATCTGCCTGCCGTGTGGGAGACCTGGGTTCAATCCCTGGGTTAGGAAGATCCCCTGGAGAAGGAAGTGGCAACCCACTCCAGTATTCTTGCCTGGAGAATCCCATGGACAGAGGAACCTGCCAGGCTGCAGTCCACGGGGTCACAAAGAGTCAGACATGACTGAGCGAGTTCACTCCATTGTAGCATGTACAGTACTTTGTTCCTTTTCGTGACTGAACAGTATTCCGTGTATAGATATATTACATTTTATTTACACATTCATCAGTTGATGAGCACTTGTGTTTTCATTTTTCAAATAACTGCTGTGAACATCTGTACAAATTTTTGTGTGAATGTATGTTTTTATAGCTCCTGGCCAGATACCCAGGAGTAAAACTACTAGGTCATGTGGTAACTAACTCTATGTTTAACATTTTGAGAAACGGTCAGACTGTTTTCCAAAGTAGCTATACCATTTTAACATTCTCACCAGCAATATAACATGTGAGGCTTCTGATTTCTCCACACCTTTGCCAACACCTATTGCTGTCTTTTTTATTAGAGCCATTGTGTGAAGTGATACCTCTTTGTGGTTTTGGTTTGTGTTTCCTTGATGACTAATGATGAACATCTTTTCATGAGTATTGTTTTGGTCATTTGTACATTTTATTTGGCATTTATTTATTCTTAAGGCCCATTAAGAGCAGTCTGCCCCATTCAGCATTGAGTCATGATGTATCATGATGACCTTTGCCTTTCAAAGAACGTTCAGTCTGGTAAGAGAGTTGTAATTAGTACATACAAAACGTTAAGTCTCTACAGACAAGAGGGGCATTCAGTCTGGACCTGGAGATGTTAGTATTTGGATATAAGAGCTGGGTAGAAAGGCATTCTGGGCAGTTGAAGTAATGGAAGCATAAGCACTCTGTATGGAAGAGGAAATGGCAACCCTCTCCAGTGCTCTTGCCTGAAAAATTCCATGGACAGAGGAGCCTAGCAGGCTATATGGGGTTGCAAAGGGTCAGACATGACTGAGTGACAGAGCACACAGGCACTTTGTTATTAGAAAAATACTTTATGTTGTGATGAATTCCAAGGTAATATTATGAAAGACCTGGCATAGCGCTTGACACATGGTGGGCTGCTGTTATGTAGTTAGCTCTCTCTACAGCTTGCCTCTTTGGTCCTTGTTCTGTCCTCTAATACTACAGAGCTCCCCTTCCCTGTTCCAGACTTTTGAATATTAATAGCTCCAAGCCAAATAAACCTTGGTTCTCCAAACTATGGTTTCAAGTCTTCTCTCATCCTAGTCATTTTGTAATGAAATGGCCACAGTTTTTGGTGCCCTATCTGAATTCTGGTGTGGCGTGACTATCATTGTGTAGAGCAGGGCAGTGATCCCCTTTTTAGAGATTTTATGAGTCTGTTAACATGGCCTGAGTTTGCATTAGCTTTCTCGGCAGATGCATTATACTCTGAGAGTCTGTTAAGCTTGCCTGCAGAGAACTAGGACTTCCTATACTTCTAAAACCTACTGATTAGGTTTGTTTGCCAAGGCTGTTTTAACCTAAAGTCAAGACCACTTTACAGTGTTATATTGCCATGCAGCTGTGAAAGTGGTGGTGGTAGTATGGAGACTACATGAAGGGATCTGGCCTTTCTCATCTTCAGTCTAAGAAAAGGAGTCCCTTCCAAGGTTCTAGACAGCAGAACTAATCAGAGTATCTCCATTCATCATTTAACTTCCTTTCTACTTAAGGCTTTTCCTTTTTTTAAATCATTTTCTGTCAGCTGATTGTTGTTGTTCAGTCGCTCAGTCATGTCCAACTCTTTGCGACCTCATGGACTGCGGCATGCCAGGCTTCCCTGTCCATCACCAACTCGTGGAGCTTGCTCAAACTCATGTCCATTGAGTCGGTGATCCATCCAACCATCTCATCCTCTGTCATCCCCTTCTGCCTTCAGTCTTTCCCAGCATCAGGGTCTTTTCACCAGGGTCAGCTGATTAGTCCCATCAGATATTTGTACTGATCCCAGGCTAAGTGTGTAGGAAAAGAGAAGAAGTTGGGATATATACCCTGGAAGGCAGTGTGGTTCAATAGAGAGAGGGTGGGCTCCAGCCCAGGCTGCCACTTACTGACCGTGTGATCTTAAGCAAGTCAGTTACCCTCTCTCTTTATGACTCCTTCTCTAATCACAGGACCAGATGAGATTATAAATGTCAAGTGCGTGGTGCATAGTAGGCTGCTCTAGAAACACGAGCTCTTTTGAACACCACAGTTTAAGAGTTTTGAAAGACCGGAAGAGCCAAGCATGTTGTGTGGTCACTGACCACACAGCTCTCTACAAACAGCTTTGAGAGCACCTGTGATCCTTAAAACACTTACTTGTGCTCCATTTCTCCACCACCAGTTCAGACCAGGCGCTCCTTGTGGGCAAGATCCATGTCTGATTCATCTGTACCCTCAGTGCTCAACACAGAGCCTGACTTGGAGAAGAGCCTACTTTGTTACTGGGACAAACCTGAATTAATGAAGGCCAAATTTTGTTCCTATCTAGAGGGCCAGACACTGTGGTTGGCTTTGCACAGTCCATTTTTACTGAAAATCTCATAGGGTTCTGGAGCTTAGCAGTAGTACTCAAGTGCCTACCCAATTTTAGAAATTTGGGCTACTTCTGTGTCTCACGGCAGTGAGATAGGATAACAGGCTTCCTGGCAACACCCAGCTGCCTTCTGTGGCAGCCTACAGGCCTGCTGTGGTGCCAGTAGGTGGCACTCATGGCCCTTTTCCCCACACTTCAGCTGCCTAGACAGTCCTTGCCTTCTTGTCACGATGGCAGCTGCTGAGTGGGACATAACTTAGAGCTCTGAATAGAGGTACCCAGATGGGGGTGCCCTGGCCCTCTCCCTCCCCTTTCTGGCCTTGTATTGCTGGATTTGTGTTTTATTGAGTCCTGCCATGGCACACACTGCTTGGGGAGGCAGAGCTGTCTCCCGTAGAAGATCCCAGGAGTGCATTAGGGGAATCTGTGCTTCTGCCCATCCTTTCTGGCACAGCTTATGCCTCTGCCTCCAAGAAGTCATGCCTGTGGCTCTTGCTCTGCACTACACTCACATGGTGCTTGCTTGTATTTTAGCTGTTGGCGAGGTAACTGTTCGGTGAATACCCTGAAGGTAGGAACACTGTAGAATTCATCAGAGAGTCCTCGGTATCCTCCTTAGAGTCCTATAGTAACCAGTCTCATGAAAAGTTTGTGCAGTGAATAGTTGAATAATAGGAAGTGTTTCCTCAAAAAATTGTTATCCCAATTGAAGTCTACAGACAAACTAGCCTTATTCTGCAAAAATGTGTGTACCGTGAATATATATCAAAGAAAGTTTGAGGAACTGTTCTAGATGAAAGAAAACTGAAGGCACAGGCAATGTATGATTCCAGTTTTGATCCTGGCTTATATCTGAGTCTGGGGTGAAGGGTGGAGTGCTCTAAAGCATATTGTTCGGATAACTGAGGAAATTTGAATGGGTTGTATATTAGATAAAAATATTTACTAACCAAATCATTATTGGTTAGTGCTTTGTAAGAGAATGTCCTCATACTCTTACATAAAGGGGTGTGATGTCTGAAACGAATTCTCACGTGGTCTAGGAAAAAACAGGAAGAAAAGGAGTGAAGCAAAATGTAATGAGAATCTGAGTGAAGGATATACCTGAGTTTTGTGTATGTGTGTGCATGCCATTTTTTAACTGCTGTGTGAGTTTGAAATAATTTCAAAATAAAAAGTTAAAAATAATAATCTATGCACTTTAAATATGTGCCAGGTTCCTGCTAGAAGCTATGAGAAAGATGGGACAAAGGACGGTCCCCCCAGCTTTGGCTTTTATTTTTTTAATCCAGCAGTATTCAGTGAAGTTCTGATACAGCTCCTCTGCTGTGTGCCTTTGAACACAGAGAACAGTGGTAATGATGATAG
>SJYC01118853.1:0-123393 GCA_006408675.1 Madoqua kirkii
TGAAGGTAGGAACACTGTAGAATTCATCAGAGAGTCCTCGGTATCCTCCTTAGAGTCCTATAGTAACCAGTCTCATGAAAAGTTTGTGCAGTGAATAGTTGAATAATAGGAAGTGTTTCCTCAAAAAATTGTTATCCCAATTGAAGTCTACAGACAAACTAGCCTTATTCTGCAAAAATGTGTGTACCGTGAATATATATCAAAGAAAGTTTGAGGAACTGTTCTAGATGAAAGAAAACTGAAGGCACAGGCAATGTATGATTCCAGTTTTGATCCTGGCTTATATCTGAGTCTGGGGTGAAGGGTGGAGTGCTCTAAAGCATATTGTTCGGATAACTGAGGAAATTTGAATGGGTTGTATATTAGATAAAAATATTTACTAACCAAATCATTATTGGTTAGTGCTTTGTAAGAGAATGTCCTCATACTCTTACATAAAGGGGTGTGATGTCTGAAACGAATTCTCACGTGGTCTAGGAAAAAACAGGAAGAAAAGGAGTGAAGCAAAATGCAATGAGAATCTGAGTGAAGGATATACCTGAGTTTTGTGTATGTGTGTGCATGCCATTTTTTAACTGCTGTGTGAGTTTGAAATAATTTCAAAATAAAAAGTTAAAAATAATAATCTATGCACTTTAAATATGTGCCAGGTTCCTGCTAGAAGCTATGAGAAAGATGGGACAAAGGACGGTCCCCCCAGCTTTGGCTTTTATTTTTTTTAATCCAGCAGTATTCAGTGAAGTTCTGATACAGCTCCTCTGCTGTGTGCCTTTGAACACAGAGAACAGTGGTAATGATGATAGCTAACACTAGAAGTGTGCGTACAGTTTTGGTTACCTCAGTTACCAGGCTGATAAGGTAGGATGGCTGAGGTTCAGAGGTTAACATGACCTGCCCATAGTCACACAGTCTGGAAGAGACAGGTGCAGGCTTATGTCCATATCAGGCTGTTCCAAGGTTGGTGCTTTCTGAGCCTCTGTATGTGTATCTATATAAAGAAAGGATTGAGTAGACTGATCTCAGCACATCCTTCTTTACATTCAGAAACTGAAAAACTTTGTACAATAGGAAGTTAACTGGTTATGAAGCATGCAGGTACGTTACGCAGTGCACCTTACTTGTTGTAATTGCTGCATAAGTGCCAGTCCTCCCCTCACTGCCCACCACTGCCCTCTGGAATAGTCCAGATATGGCAGTGCTGGGATGGGCCGCCTCACCAGGAATGAGAGCATTTGGAGAGATTCCTAGGGGCAAGGCCCTGAGGCGCCCTTGAAAGAGAGTGTTCAACGACTGATAGCAAAAGATGGCAGAGAATCCCCATGTCTGTGGAGTTGTAGCGCTGGGACCTGCCTGGAACTGGCTAACCCTGGCCAGGTTCTGACAGCAGCCTTTCCTGCCTCGCCCCACCCCTCCCGGTCCAGGGCATCCGGGTAGATAAGGCACAGATGGAGGCTGCAGGAGGATTCTAGCCCCAGGCACCTTGCCTCTGCTCAGACAGCAGGGCCTGGTGCTGTTATTACTGTAAACAGGACCTTCTGCGAGGCTCCAGCCAGGGCCCTGTTGCCCAGATAGCAATCATGATTGAGTCTGATGGCTCACTGCTTCCAGGCCTCTGGTGCAGGTGGGACAGGGCTCACCACCCTTCAGGCCTCTTCCCAGCTGCAGCTGAGGGCAGCTCCTGTGCAGGGTCCTGAAACCAGTTGGAACAATGCAAGCAGTTCAGTGGCCGCTTTGTATTGATTGGTCATAAAGAAGGAAGAAAAACCAAGTGGTACCTCCCACCCCTGAGTAAAAGAGCTAATCAAGCTGGAATAACTCAAAACTATCCTGTATCTCTGTCTGGGACTCCCTCCCTCCCGCCAATAAACAGCAGACCTGAGGAGTTCTCTCTTCTTTGGAAGTCATGCTGGTGCCCGTGACTGCTAGGAGTTCACTTCTCAACTTCTTTGATGCTGTACATATTTTGAATCCTAAAACTTTAGTTCTGGCAGGGACTTGAGAAATCATTTAATTCAGTTCCCTTATTTTACCACAGAGAAAAGTAAGGCCCAAAGAGACAGATTTGTCCAGGTCACACAGCTAATTGTTGAGAGAGCCATGACTGAAACCCATGGCCTCCAGCCCCGGGCCTGTGTCTAAGTATCCTCAGCCCTGAGAGTGAGAAGCCACACCTACACCTTCCACATATATGCAGGAGCCTGAGTTCTTGGGAAAAGACAGGCATATGAGTATAGGGGAGAGATCTGTGTAGACATTTTGTAGAATGCCACAGGCATTCATTTGTCCAGCCCCTGAGCCACTGTGCCAGCACCAGGAGTCAAGAAACAAGGCATTTCTAGGGGGTCATGCTGACTACTGGGAGTGTGGGGCAGGGAAACTGACAGCTGTGGATGTGGGCTAGCATAAGCCAAGGCTTTCTTAGGGAAGGCTTCTGGGAAGAAGAAGGGGCAGGTCTTCCTTTTTCTTTTTTAAAGTGGTTTATTTTTTCAAATGATTTTTTTATTGGAGTATAGTTGGTTTACAACGTGTTAGTTTCTGCTGTACAGCAAAGTGAGTCAGATGTACATATACATATTTTTTCAGATTGCTTTCCCTTCAGGCCACTATAGAGTTTGAATAGTGTTCCCTGTGCTGGGTGATAGGCTCTTATTAGTTATCATTTTATATATAGTGTGTGTGTGTCAATCTCAAGCTCCCAACTTAGTCCTCCCCTACTGCCTTTCCCCCTTAGTAACCATGTTTGTTTTTGACATCTGTGACTTGATTTCTGGATTTTTTGTTTGTTTGTTTGTTTGTTTATTTTCGGTTGTGCTGGGTCCTTATTGCTGTGAGGCTAGTTTCTCTAGTCGCAGTGAGCAGGGGCTGCCTTGTCGTTGCAGTGGCTGGTCCTGCTGAGAGGCACAGGCTGTAGGTGTGCGGGTTCCAGTGATTGCCACCCTGCAGCATGGGGGCTCCATGGTTGCAGTTCCGGGCTCTAGAGTGCAGGCTTGGTAGTCATGAGGCAGGTGGGATCTTCCCGGACCAGGGATCAAACCCTTGTCTGCTGCATTGGCAGGCGGATTTTTTTTACCACTGAGCCACCAGGGAAGCCTCTGATTTCTGCTTTGTAAAAAGGTTCATTTGTATCTTTTTTTTTTAGATTCCACATGTAAGTGATATTACATATTTATCTTTCTCTGTCTGACTTGCTTCACTAAGTATAACAGTCTCTAGGTCCAAAGTTTTTCTTTTCCTAAGAAAGTTTTTTTCTTTTTAAGGAGTAATAGTATGTTCATTGTTATAAAAAAAAAATACAGCAACAAAACTTCTAACAACAGAGAAGCATTCACGGTAGGAAGTGAAAGTTTGACTCCCTTCCGCACCTGAGGTAACCGCTGCTGCCTGTTTGGTCCAGAGCCTTCAGGACTCTCCTGAAGATAGACGGGAGAGCTGCTGCTTTTTTCCCCCCATGATTTGTTACTCTCCTGTGGAAATCATCAGCTTTGCGGCTGCTGCTGTTATTCAGTCGCCCAGACATGTCCGACTCTTTGTGACCCCATGGACTGCAGCACAACAAGCCTCCCTGTCCCTCACCGTCTCCCAGAGTTTGCCCAAGTTCATGTTCATTGCATCGGTGATGCCATCCAGCCATCTCATCCTCTGATGCCCTCTTCTCCTTCTGCCCTTAATCATTCCCATCATCAGGGACTTTTCCAGTGAGTCAGCAGTTCACATCAGATGACCAAAATACTGGGGCTTCAGCTTCAGCATCAGTTCTTCCAATGAATATTCAGTGTTGATTTCTCTTAAGATTGACTGGTTTGATCTCTTTGCTGTCCAAGGGACTCTCAAGAGTCTTCTCCAGCACCACAGTTTGAAGGCGTCAATTCTTTGGTGTTCTGTGCTCTTTATGGTCCAGCTCTCACCATCATACATGACCACTGGGAAGACCATAGCCTTAACTCTATGGACCTTTATTGGCAGAATGTTTCTGCTTTTCAACACACTGTCTAGGTTTGTCCTGCCAAGAAGCAGGAAACCTTTATTCTACCATTGCCCTTGCCTGGGAATTTGAGGCCATCCTACCAATCCACAGAAAATTTGGAGCACTTATATTCTAAGTTCTGTGTGCACCTTGGATGTATCATCCTAGTTTACTGTTACTTCCATAAAATGGGGTAGATACTCATTAGAAAATGATAACAATAAAATAGGTTCTTCCATTTGTATAGTGCTTTATTGCATACCAAGTGCTTTTATATATTTTTGTCTCGTCGTTGCTTCATGGTGCCCCTGCGTGACATACGGAATAGGACTGGTGGCGTCCTCTCCCTTTTTTAACAATTGTGGAACAGGCTCAGAGAGCATGAGCTGTCACTCAGATGAGATCAAACGAGGTTCAGAGAGGTTGAGTCACTTGTTCGTCCATGGCTGCCCACCATGAATTCCAGCTCATGTACAACTCCCAAGCAGTAGAGCGGGGCAGGAAAATAAATGCCACAGCCTGTGTGTGAACTGAGGGGTCTGTCATTTATTTTCATGCCCTGCACTACTGCCTGGGAGTTGTACACGAGCTGGAATTCAGCTCTGGACTGCAAGTGTGTGGTTTCCTCTCCATCATCTCCCCTGGGTCACCCCCAATTAGTGTCACCCACCACTGCCCTGCCAAGCAGGAGACCGAGTTCATTAGGGAAGGGCCTTCCACAAGTCTGGAGTGCGCCCAGAAAGGCCTGCAGTGCCCACCCCCACTCCTCAGCCCCCGGCCACAGGCTGCTCTGCCCTGAGTGGCAACCTGCATTAAGCATTCCACTCATCATCTCAGGGATGATGGAATCCTAACCTTTCGGAGACACCGTGCTCTGTCGCAAGCATTGCTCTTTTTAAAAGAGATTAATTCACTTGCCGCACTTTGTCCGCTGGTGAAAATCGCAGGGGAGAGCAAGGGTGGCTTTCTCAGGCCTCAGCGGCCCTTGCAGCTGCTCTCAGCAGGCATCCGCCTGCCCAGCTGCCCCAGGACTTTGAAATGACTGCCCGCTGGGCATTCACTTGCAAAGCAACAAAATGAAATGGAGGAGACCTGGGTTTGTGAAATCCTAACTTTTGGAGCTGCTCTGCACCCTGAGGGAAGCAGGGGAGGGCCCCACTCAGCTCTGAAAGGGGAAAAGTTGTTTGGAGTTGGGGCCACTTGTAGTTTTTGTTCGTTCTGGTCCTTCCTTGATTCACCAGGTACCCCCACTCCTTATGGAGTTCTGCCTTGTGGTATCTGTTTTAATCCTTACAACCACCTTGCACAGTCAGGATTAGTAGCCCCGGTGTCACAGCTAATAAGTGACAGAACCAGAATCTGAACATCCAGCCTTTGGACTCCAGGACCGTTGCAGTAAGATTTACGTTCTAGGAGTGATCCCTCGGGTTTGCAGAACCCTTTCCCTCAGATTGCAGTACTTGTGTGTGTGTGTGTTTGTGCACACTCAGTTGTGTCTGACCCTGTGCAGCCCTGTGGACTGTAGCCCACCAGGCTGCTCTATCCATGGAGTGGGCCTGTAAAGAGACTGAGGCTCAGGGGATAATATACCTTTCCTGGGGTGTCAGGAGGTGGCAGAACTAGAACTTGAACGCAGATCTTCTGTCCTGTGCTCTTTCTGCTCTGTTCATTGAAAGGATAGCAAGTTTGGAGAAGCCTTCTCTCCTAGCATTTCCTCCTCTTAAAACCCTGTACAGAAGTGTACAGAAAAAGGAAACCTCAGCATGCTAATATGCATACAACAAGTAACTCCAAATTGTTGCTAATCAGAGACATAAAGATTAAAAGGATAGCTTGAAATCCCTTTATACCTATTGCACTTGCAGTGATTAGGAAGTTGGTGATGCCAAGTGTCTGTGGTACACAAGAACGCCCCTGTCCTGCTGGTGAGAGGGCAGATGGAGCAGCTGTCCTGAGGAGGACTCTGGCACTATTTAGTCAAATTAAGTGGTGTAAACCCCATAACCCGGGGATCATACTCTGAGTACATGCCCTGAGAAAAGACTCACACAGGTCCAAAAGGGCATATGCAACAAGGTGTTCTTTGAGTGTTGCTTTTGATGACCGGGAGATGGATGTTACCTGGGTAGGTATGCCTAGGAGAACAGAGAGGGAATATCTCTGATGGATGTGCTATGGAGAATTAAGTTGCAATTTAAAATGAAATGATTATATACTTAGCAATGTGGACACATTTTAAAATGCAGTTATTTGTGGGAAAAAGTAACAAATACACACATGCACATTAAAAAAAGAAGAGAAAACCCTGTTTGGCTTAGGTCTTGGGAAAAAAAAAAGGATTTCTGTCTTGTCTCCTCAGTAGCCAGCGTCAGCCAGGCACAGAGTAAGTGTGTACCTGTTTGTTGAATAAATGAACAAAAGAGTGCCAGGAACTGGCCTGGCCAAACTACTCAGGTCATCCTCTATGACCCTGTCTTAGAATCCCTGGGTAGTTGCCAATTTGCCACTACCAACTTGAGGTCAGATCGCTTTGTTCCATCACAGAGATGAAAACAGGGTAGGATGACAGGCCAAAACTGCTCTGTAACAAGTACCTGCTATATGCCAGGTACTGGGCTGGGAGCCCTGCAAGTCAGAGATTATTGTCCCTACTTGATAGGTGAGGAAATTGAGACTCAGAATTTATTCGTTCAGCATTGTTTAGCTGGACTAGAATTTGAATCCAGGTCTGACTAACTCCAGAGCCTTCTATTCACCTTTTTATTACACTACACTCAACCCTTACGGGGCAGGAAGAGGAAGCATCTCAATCTTTTTTCTTCAGCATTGCCTCCAGAAGAGTGCTGCTTCCAGAATTCTCAGGGCCCGGGCAGGGAAATGCGGGTCACTGACCCAATTCAGGCATGAAATGTTTTGGCTTCATTGAGTTTCTTCCGTCCAAATTCCTGTGTTAGCTCATCTCCCTTGGTGTATGTTATAGCAGCTTCCAAAGTGGTCTCCTTGTCCTCGTTTTCTATTCTGTCTCCTTTCAGATGGAGCTTGCTTAAGCTATTAGGTTAATACTATAATTTCTTTTACCCCAAACTTCAGTGACAACCCCACTTGCCTATGATGAGACTCTAAGGAATGGCAAATAGGTGTTCTTTTATTGATGGTGGCTAATTGGAGCCAGTGTTGAGGAGGCTCTTTCAAGGGCTCCATAGGAATGAGCTGCTAAGAGAGATTTGTGATTTCTGACTTAGATGCAGGAGCCCAGGACCACATGCCAGGCGTTTGTCAACCCTTTAGATTGGGTTTTTAATGTCGGGTCCACTATTGATTTCCTGAGGACCTGTGAACCTCTGGACGCTGTATGTAAAGAAAGTTTTGTGTTGGGTTTTTTTTTTTTTTTTCAGTGTATGTGTACCTGTGCACTTTTCTGGAAAGGATCATCAGCTTTGATCATATTCTCAGAGGAGCCCATGGCTCCTTGCTTGGCTTTTGAGACTGTCTGTTAGGCCCTGCATATCTTGGCAGCTGCCGATTCCTGTGCTGTTAACTGTCACATGGATGGATCTGCCTGGTGGTCTCTTTGAATATACCTTCTCATTGCTTCCCCTGCTTCTGAATAGTATCTTATGTCTTTTGCCTTGACTGGCGTGCATTTCCTCCTCCTCTTCTAAATTGTTCCTGTTCTTCAAGATAGAGTTCATATCTTTCCCTCAGAAACCTCTGATTTGCTTCAGTCCTTCCTGATTTTCTAGTCTTGTGGACTGAGGGCCAGAAACATGAAGCCTGCCAGCCAGAATCACAGTTGAAATTAGAACTCCAGTCTCTCGGTTCTCAGAACCTTGCACTCTCCACGGCACCACTTAGCCTGCTAAACAAGGGAAGGTTTGTTCAAAAAGAGATTTTTGTCTCAGAAAATTACCCCCAGAGTTCTTAGCCTCTAATATTTTTGACTGTGGACACTTGTTTCTGCATAAAAGATGCTTAACAGTAAGTGGTAAGGTAAGAGGCCAAGGATTTTGCCCAGAAGAAAACTTTCAAACTAGAGGTGGGAGAAGAGGGTTTTCCAGCCTCCTCTCTCAACACTTTACCCTCACACTTCGTGCCTCAGTTGTGCAAGACCTCTTTCAGGGCCTCGTATACCCCATGCTGCCTTCTACTCTGATCGAGAGGCTTTACCTCTGCCTGAAACACTCCTCCCCCTCCCTTGCCTTCTTTTGTCTGGCTCCCTGTTCTCATCACTTCCTCTGAGAGGCCTGATGGATCATTAAGACTTGGTTAGGTTCCCTGGTTGTACTTGCAACGTGCAGCCCCCTTCCTAGCACTCGTCAGATATGTGATGATGTGCTTGCTGATCTGTCTCCCCTCAGGCTTTAACTGCCTGTCTCATTGCCTGCAAAGGCAGGGAACAAATGAGTTCACAGGCTGAGTGAACAAATGAGTACATGTTGTGTCTATTCATCCTCCCAAGCCTTCATCACCTGCCTATTCAACAGCACAGACATTAGACTTGGCTTGGTCCAGAGGGGCAGCTACTACAGTTTATGGCATAAGAATGGAGTCAGGACTCAACCCCAAGCATCTGGACTCTCTGCCAGTGCCCTTTTGTCTGGAACCCATTGATGAGTAGACAGCTTCCCAGTTCCCCCAAACACCCATTCCTTATATGCAGCTCCTGCCTTGTTGGTGAAATGCTCTGGACTGCTGGTCTCCTCCTTTCCTGGCCTCCTACAACACTTCTGGTGGGAGACCACACACTACAGGCTTTGGTTTCCTGTTATCCTGAGTCCTCCCTCCACAGCTAAATTCCCAAGGGCAAACCCTCTGTCTTCTCACACCTCCATTCCAGAAATCAGCATAGGACCAAGTGCATATCATGCTGATTTGTTGGAGTCCATTTAGTCTTCTGTCTTCCATGTTCCATGGAGCCAGGTTCAGTGTAGAGGAGGGGTGGTGAGGTGAGAAGGGTTCAGGCTTCAGAGCCATTATTGACTTGGGTTCCAGTCATAGTATTGCCCCTTACCTAGCTTTGTGACCTTTATCGAGTCATTTTACCTCACTGAGCCTGTTACCTCATCCATGAAAAGAGGAGATTAATATCAGCTCCTTAAGCATGTGTGAAGAGTGAACGAGAGAATGTGTGTAAAATTCCCAGGCAGTTCCTGCTTGTGGGAGGTGCTCAGTAAGAGTTTGTTCTCTTTACTCCTCTTCTCTCTATCTACCCCCACATTATAGGGTCCCCTGCTACCAGGACCTAAAATACCCCAGGCTTTTAGGGGTGTGGTTAAAACCTCATGCTTGTCCATTTATTCAGCAGCTGCTGAGCTCCTACCACATGCTAGCTATGGCATGTAGAGTCAAGTAGGTTCACATGGACTTTCCTAGAAACCTCATCTAGCATTTCTAACACTCTTTCCATCTTTCCTTGGGTTCAAAGAGTTCCAATTCCAAACAGCCACCATACAGATAAACTTGAGAAGTGGGATCTTCTATAAACTGCTAGCTACATAGATGAGAAGTGTCTTTGGACATTTGGTGCTAAGCATGGCAGAATTCTAAGAACAGAGATCTGTGGACTGGATGAGTCAGGAGAGCCTTGTTGGGGGAGAGTGCCCCAAGCCAGGATTGTACTTTGTATTTCCCATGAAAGTAGGATTAAAATAGGCAGAGAGTCAGGGAGAGAGCATTCTGGATGGAGGGAAGGCACATTCTTTCCTCAGAAGGCTAGAAGGATAAGAGTGGAGGCAGACTCATTTAAGGGAAGAGAGAGAGGAAGAGAAAGCGGGGGTCATGGTTATTTGTTTCTCAGAGGTCCGTAACTATTTCCAAATCCATCTAGCCTCTCGTGTTGATTTTTCATGTCTTCCACTCTTATGTCCATGATAAACCATATACTGAAAATATTTCTGTCTCTTTCTAGACTGTTGTCGGAAGGTGCAGATGTCAACGCAAGGCACAGACTGGGCTGGACAGCACTAATGGTGGCAGCCATCAACCGAAACGACAGGTGAGAGATCTCCTTCCACCCTCCCTTTGCCAGAACTCTGCAGACCATGATCCTGAACCTTCTCCTACCTTTGGCCTGTCCCCCTGCTGTCTTCTCCAGAGGCAGGGAAATGGCCTCAGCCTAAAGGACTGTTCTTCACCTGGTGCAGTGGAATGTTCAGGAGATGTGGAGTGGGAAGCTCTAGCTCTGGATCCCAGCTCCATCATTCACTGACTTTGTGACCGTAAGTGAATCGTTTGCTTTACCGAAGCAACAGAATGTTTGAGAAACCTGTTGTTAGGGGTTAAGTGTACATGTTCAAGTTATCATCATGATTCTGCCATCGTGTCTTTTCATGTTGAGCAGTCTGCAGTCACTATCCCCAGCAGGGTCTTCTTTGGGCTGTTCCTTTGGAAGTTTTGATAGAAATTAGGGAAGGTGGGGTGTTCTGCCCTCTCATTGCAGGCTCTGCTGTTTTCCTGCCCACTCCCCTAGTGCCCAGCATGCAGCTGTTGGATTAAGGTTGAAATAGTCTACTTTGTACAGAGAGTGAGCTCTACTACTCACAGCCATCCACATGATAGATATTGATTTTACCACTGAGACAACTGAAGCCCAGAGAGGCAGAGTGATTTGTCTGAGGTCACACAGATAGCATTTAGAACCTGGTCTGGCTGCTTGCAGAGTTTGTTTTACTATAACTCACTGCTGCCTCCTTCTGCCAGATCCCAGGCTCAGGCTGGATGCTTTGAGTATCTAGTTGTGATTGTGCAAAAGAACTGACTGAAAAAGCAGAAAAAGATGCTTTCAAAGAAGGCAGACTGGGCACTTCAGTAGCAGCCGCTGATATTGATCATGGGAGGTGCCAATTTTCATTTTCCCTTCAAGCAGATCTTTAAGGCTTTTATCTGCCAGTACCGACCACCTTTGTGAGAGTCGTAACGGTGGTAGAATTCAACCGTACTGGGACTTTATAATGTCGAGGTGGCACTGCCTCAGAGTGCCACTCTCAGGCTGAGAGACTCAGCTATACCGAGCTAGTTCTCTCTCCTCTGCTCCTCTGTCATGAACTTGATCTCAGCACTCTTTCTCCTTATTTGCCTCTTTAGTGCCAAGCATATAGTCTTTAAAAGAAAAATTGATGTAAAATCGCTCTACAAGTCAGAGCCTAGAGTCCAGTCCTGGTTCCAACCCTTGGTTGAATTTCAAAATTCTATGGTCACCTTGTTTCTTCACCTGAAAGCAACTATTTCTGCAAACGTTTGGTAGATAACTCCTCTGAGCCAGGCTCTGTGTTAATCACTGAGGAATCAGAGGCCTTGGGAGCTCATGGTCTCACGGGGAAAAGACAGGCAGGTAGAGAAGCAGAGTATAGTGTAATCAATGAAGTCAGAGCAGTGTGGACACAATGTTACCAAAGCAGAGGGCAAAGTGAGGGGACTGAATCTGACAGTGGAGCAGATAGAGTCTCACTGTGTTCTTGTGAGAGTCAGATGAGATAATGCATGTGCTGCAGGTTATAAACTGTGAGAGGGTATTCTCTGCTGCTAGACCTGTCCACACACAATCACACGTGTTTGTTCTACCACTGATAACCTGCTTCCCCTGTCTCCACCCCCACTCACCAGTTTTTCCCAGCTTGCAGGTATCTCCATCTGTAAGAGATAACCAAGGGTGGAGAAAAGGGAGTGGGAGTGAGCCCTTCTATGTGTGATATTTTCAGCATTGATGCAAGATAGGAAATAACACTGTAATTAAGAGTAATGGCTGTCAATGAGCAGATAGCTAGTAGATGTGCTTTGAAGACAGTTCTGTCTCAATCTAATGAGTTGTCGGTTTAACTGATTGCTCTGTCTTTATCCAGGGCCATTAGCAAATCAGTGATGCTCATTGAGCAAAGTGAGACCACTGGCTTATATTTACTTGGTTTCTCGGAGTAATTCAGTTCAGTCTGGTCACTCATTTGTGTCCGACTCTTTGCGACCCCGTGAATCGCAGCACGCCAGGCCTCCCTGTTCATCACCATCTCCCAGAGCTCACTCAGATTCACATCCATCGAGCCCGTGATGCCATCCAGCCATCTCATCCTTTGTCGTCCCCTTCTCCTCTTGCCCTCAATCCTTCCCAGCATCAGAGTCTTTTCTAGTGAGTCAACTCTTCTCATGAGGTGGCCAAAGTACTGGAGTTTCAGCTTTAGCATCATTCCTTCCAAAGAAATCCCAGGGTTGATCTCCTTCAGAATGGACTGGTTGGATCTCCTTGCAGTCCAAGGGACTCTCAAGAGTCTTCTCCAACACCACACTTCAAAAGCATCAATTCTTCGGTTCTCAGCCTTCTTCACAGTCCAACTCTCACATCCATACATGACCACTGGAAAAACCATAGCCTTGACTAGACGGACCTTAGTCAGCAAAGTAATATCTCTGCTTTTGAATATACTATCTAGGTTGGTCATAACTTTTCTTCTAAGGAGTAAGCGTCTTTTAATTTCATGGCTGCAGTCAGCATCTTCAGTGATTTTGGAATCCAAAAAAATACAGTTTGTTGTTCCATGTCCAGTTCTAACTGTTGCTTCCTGACCTGCATACACATTTCTCAAGAGGCAGGTTAGGTGGTCTGGTATTCCCATCTCTTTTAGAATTTTTCACAGTTTATTGTAACCCACACAGTCAAAATGTTGTTCCATGTCCAGTTCTAACTGTTGCTTCCTGACCTGCATACACATTTCTCAAGAGGCAGGTTAGGTGGTCTGGTATTCCCATCTCTTTTAGAATTTTTCACAGTTTATTGTAACCCACACAGTCAAAGGCTTTGGCATAGTCAATAAAGCAGAAATAGATGTTTTTCTGGAACTCTCTTGCTTTTTCCATGTTCCAGCAGATGTTGGCAATTTGATCTCTGGTTCCTCTGCCTTTTCTAAAACCAGCCTGAACATCAGGGAGTTCACGGTTCATGTATTGCTGAAGCCTGGCTTGGAGAATTTTGAGCATTACTTTACTAGCATGTGAGATGAGCGCAATTGTGCGGTAGTTTGAGCATTCTTTGGCATTGCCTTTCTTTGGAATTGGAATGAACACTGACCTTTTCCAGTCCTGTGGCCACTGCTGAGTTTTCCAAATTCGCTGGCATATTGACTGCAGCATTTTCACAGCATCATCTTTCAGGATTTGAAATAGCTCAACTGGAATTCCATCACCTCCACTAGCTTTGTTCGTAGTGATGCTTTCTAAGGCCCACTTGACTTCACATTCCAAGATGTCTGGCTCTAGATTAGTGATCACATCATCTTGATTATCTTGGTTGTGAAGATCTTTTTTGTACAGTTCTTCCATGTATTCTTGCCACCTCTTAATATCTTCTGCTTCTGTTAGGTCCATACCAGAGTAATTATAGAGTAATTATTGGTGTTTTAAGCTTCTATTTTATGCCCTCCTCTTCCTTCCATTACCCATCGAGGACAGATTTTTACAGAAAACAGCATACTCTTAGGTTAGGTTTATTTATTCATATTACAAAAATTGTTTGTTACCTTCTTTTTACCAGGCACTGTTCTTGACAGACAAATATCCCTATCCTCAAAGAGCTTATTTCTGTACAAGTGGTGGTCCTTGGGTAGAAAGAGGCAGAAACAAACAATAAACAGTAAATACAATACACAAGTAAGCTGTATATGTTAGGAGATAAGAAGTGCTAATGGAAAAAAAGTAAAAGTAGAATCTGGTATGCCAGGAATATACTGCTCAGGGTGGATAGGCCATATTCCTAAGGTGATGTGGGAGTGGTCTTGAAGAATTACTGTGTCTATCCCAGCACAATCTGCCAATGTTTTTCCATATTTCCATATTAGAAGTGTGCTGATCCTCAAATCATCAGTCACCAAACCTGTCTGGAATCATACTGACCAGGCCTGAAATGCCACCACCTTTGAATTGAGTTTGTATCAAGGAAGAGTAGAGGGGCAGCAACCTGGAATTCAAGGCATTTGAACCTTTACCTCCTTTCCAGTGTTGGCAGCCCACAAGCTCAAGGGAAATATCCTGAGAAGAGCCCAGGCGTTTCACCCTCCACTGCCTTCAGTGCCTGGCTGCTTAATGTGTTAAGTTCTTGGGGATATGAACACGATAGTCTCTATCTTTAAGGAGATAACTTCTTATGAAGTTTTATATATACATATATATATATATATAATTTTATTTAAAGTGGAGAAAGTGTTATTACTCTTGCCTGGAAAATCCCATGGACAGAGGAGCCTGGTGGGCTGGAGTCCATGGGGTCGCTAAGAGTCGGACACAACCGAGCGACTTCACTTTCACTTTTCACTTTCATGCATTGGAGAAGGAAATGGCAACCCACTCCAGTGTTCTTGCTTGGAAAATCCCAGGGACAGTGGAGCCTGGTGGGCTGCCGTCTGTGGGGTCACACAAAGTCGAACATGACTGAAGCGACTTAGCAGCAGCAGCAGCAGCAGAAAATACAGTGCTATAGAACAAAGAAAGTCATTTATCCCCTCCTTTTATTTCCAAAAAGGGTTTGAGGTGACTTAAATTAAAATACAAACTTAGATGTACACAAGAGAGTTCAGACTGGATCAAGATCAGAAATCATATTGGTAAAAGGAAAGATAATTCTATCAGGATTGAACTTGAGATTTTCTTTTCCAGAAATAGGTTTGTTGTTTTTATAAAAATAATGCAGAGAAGTAAGGAGCCATCAGCTGAATTTCCTCTGTCTAGAAACCAGTTACTATATATCTGTATCTGTATCTGTGTATCTAATTTTACATAAATGGGACCAGGCTGTACTCTCTGTAAGTCAGATAGCTTGTGGAGTAGAGTATGAATTTAGTTCGAAGTTTCCTGACCAGGCCAAAAAAGGATACAGAGAATTTTGGTTCTTCAGAAGAAAGGAACTTGGTTCTGATGTACCTTTTTATGATCATGTTAGGCATCTGGCAGCTTTAAAAAAAAAACTATGCTGTGTCAGGTGCAGATGTGCTGGGCTAGAGGGCCTTCAGATACTAAGTAAGCATCCCAGCCTTTGCCTTAAGAAACTTACTTGGACTGCTAACATCAAGGACTTGAGTATTGTGATTTCCATTGTCTTCAGTAGCGTCCTGCCAAAGATTTACCAACATTCTGGTAGGGCAATCCTTTCACCAGCCTAGTAACAGCTTGGATGTAGTATTGCCTTGAGGAGTAGTCTGCAGGGGCGGGCCCCTTCTCCACAGTGAGCATAAGCCTCATGCCACAGGCACTTGTTTAGCCTAAATCTGGGTGCCTCATTCCATGTTGCACTCTGACTCAGCCCAGCTAAAGGCTGAGCCACAGGGTCCAAGGATGACCACTGTAACTTAGCACAGCCTCTACTGGCTTGTGCAAATATACCCAGCCTTCAGCTAAATTCAATTAGTTTTTCTTTAAGAACGGAAAGAAATCCAATTTTACTAAACATGGACAGACGGTGGAAGGCACTTTGATGTTACAACTTCTCAGTGATGCTTTACTTAGTCACAAGTTCATAAGCAAGAAGGCTTAATTACTTGGGAAAACACGGGATTAAAACTGGACACAATGGCGGAGTATCCGCTCTTGGGCAACTTGATTCGAACCCGTGCACCGAGTTCGTGTGTGGTGCAAACTTTGATGTGCGCGGTGACAAGCTGGAAGTCATGACCCCCCAGGGACGCTCCTTCAGATGGCATTTGCAGGATGTGTAGGCGGAGAGGCAGGGCCTGCCGGGCCTGTTTGCTCTACTTTGATGTTCAGGCAGCCACAGGCCCCACTGTTTGCTCTTTCACTGAGGGGTGGGTTGGGAGCCTCCTACCTTTCCCAGTGGACAATGGCCAGCAATGGAGTGTGACGACTGTTGACCATTCCAGGAGCCTGCCGGAGCAGAACAGGGCTTTGGGAGGTGCCGAGCCTGGGGGGCCAAAAGCTGTTTATAGGACAGCCGTTTCTCCAGATGTAGTTTTCTTTAAAGCCCAGTGGTGGTCAGGTGTTCATCGTGGAGGTGCAAACGGTCTTGTGAGTTTTAATAGGTACTGAGTACTATTGGCCCTTTGTCCAGTGGCATTAAGGTACTTGTAAACTGAAAGCTTGTCTTTTCTGTTTTCTTGATCAACATGTATGTGCAGGGGATAGTGGTTTGGAATTAAAATGGTACGATTTCTGATTCCTCAAAAAAGAAGCTGTCAAAACATGTCTGATAACAAAATTATCCAGAAAGTATAAAGAACTCTTGGACACATCAGTAATAAAAAGATAGCCTAGTTTTTAAAAAATAGGCAAAAGACTTGAGCAGATACTTCACCACAGAAGAGACTGATGGGAAATAAGTACGTGAAAAATACTCAGCATTTAGGGAAATGCAAATTAAAATCATAGTGAAATGCTATTCCATTTGACCAAACACTTATTCCAATGACCAAAATTTTAAAAACTGACAGTACCAAGTGATGACAGTGATGCAGAACAATTGTCATAGCTGCTGATATGAATATGTAATGGAATAGCTGCTTTGGAAAATATTTTAGCAATTTCTGATAAAGGTAATATGTACATTTATCATACAGCCCAGCAATACCAACTCTGAGGTATTTGTCTATGAAAAATAAAAACATATTTACCAAGAGGCCTGTATGCAAATATTTATAGTAGCTTTATTCATAATCACCAAAATGTCAAAATCACCCAAATGTCCTCGTCTGATGAAAGGACAAACTATAGTACATCCATACAGTGGACCTCTCAGCACTGAAAAAAAAAAGGACTAACTTCTTGTATCGGTAACAACATGGTCGAATCTTGAAAGTTTTACGCTAAGTTAAAGCCAGGCAATAACAGCTACCTTCTGTATAATTCCATTTATATGACAGTCTGGAAGAGGCAATATTATAGGGACAGAACTTAAGTTACTGGCTGCTAGCATTTAGGAGTGGGGGGAAGGACACAAAGGAACTTTTCGGTGGCAGAAATACTTCAGAGTATTAATTCTTAATTCTGGTGGTGGCCATACAACTCATCAAATTGTACATCTTAAAAGGATGCGTTTTTCTGTGCGTAAATGATGCTTCAATAAACTGACATTAAAAAGTTTTTCAAATGCCACCATCTTTCTCTATATTTTCACTGTTAATTGTGACCTTTGGTGTACTGAGAATTCATGATTGTAGTGTTAAAATGGAAAAAATGAATCCATACTATTTACGGTCACGTAGAATGTTTTGAATCCTTATTGCTGATGGTATCTTACATTGCAATACTGTATGTTCTGATTGTAGAGAGTAAAGATTTGTGGAGTCACACGACCAATGAATAGTGATCAATTCACTTTGTGAGTGGTATATGGCAGGCTCACAAAGTGTCATAGGGTTCTTCTTCATAGCAAGGAGAAAGAGCAGGGCTCAGGACTGGGAACTTGCCTCATCCCATATCATTCTTGGGTTCCTTGTTCTTAGACTGCCAGGAGGACCACCTAAATAGTCTGACCATTGGGGTGCTTCAGGAACCAGGGATTCTGAAAGGGTGAGGTGGTGGGGGACGATTGAGATTTGAGCCCGCTTGGGCTTGCTGGTTGCTTTTAAAGCCCCTGCCTCAGAGGAAGTGAGTCCACCAGACAGAGAAGGAAGCTCCAACAGAACTGTTTGAAATTCCCCACAAGAGTCTCCCTCCCTACTGCTTTTTCTCCTGGAGTGCATTTCATCAGCATCAGAAGGACCGCTTCCGGCACTGCCTTCCCTACTTGGCTGGGGTCCCTGAGGAGCTGAGCTAATGAGTGGATAACACGCATTTGCCAAGGCCTTCCTGGACGTGGTACCTGGGCTTTGTTAATTTTAAAATGCCGCCATCCTTGGCCAAAGACCATTTAATTCCCTCTCATAGCAGTCATTTATTTTTAGCATTGGCTTATTTTCCCTCCATCTTACTAAGGGGAGAGGAACATTATACCCTATCTTTAAGAACCTAGAAGCACAAGCCAGATTGCTGACCCTCAAGAGAGGCTTTACTGTGTGGCTGACAACTCTGCATGTGTTCTCTGAGCATAGAATTGATGCTGCTGTTGCAGCTGGACCAGGGCAGCCTCCTTGGGAAGCTCTTCTCTGCTGGCTGGCCAGAGACAGAGCAGGTAGAGCACCCCGGACCCATGCTTCAGCTTAGGTCCTTAGGAGGCTTCACAGCGTGGAGGTCTAGCCTGTCTTGGAGGCTTCCAGCCTCTTCCCAAGATCCCCAGCCTGGCTGCTTGCCGCACAACGGTGCTTCTTTTGGCCCAAAGAGGCTGGCTTTGTGCTGTCTGATCTCCTGACTGTAGTGATGATGATGGTTGTGGTGTCTTCTGTGTGCCAGGCCCATGTCAAATACTTCCAGTATTGACTGTGATCCTCGCTGCAATCCTAAAAGGGATGGATTATTATCCCTGTTTTACATATAGATACAGTGAAGTTTGGAAGTGCTCAAGCTTGTCCATTGGTGAAAGGGGGAGCCAGGATTTGAAGCCAGGTCCCTCTGAACCCCAAACCCTTTTTCTGTCCACTGATCTGCTCTGCCCAGGTAGGGAAGATTCAGGATCAAAGCCATGTCAGGACCAGCTGTCAAGTCAACTCAGGCAAAGTTTATTGATGACCCACTATGTGCTGGATGATTTTGAGAAATTGAAAAACCAACAAACTACTCTCCTTATCCTCAGAGAAGAGATAAAACAAAGCCCCCTTTAACTGTAGAATGAGGCAGAGTATGGTCAGTAGCCCGAGAAGACCAGCCTAGAGTGCTGGGGAGGGGGCGATCATGAAAGGAGGCCCTTTCACATGAGGTGGGCCTTGAAAGATGGACAGGATTTTGATCGGTAGAGGTGGAGAGTAGAAAGACAGCATTTTTGGAATAAGGACCATTGTGAGCATAGGCTCCTAAAGGTAAGAAAGTAGGGATGTACCAGAGTTGATAGGAGGCACTGGAAGGGTCTGGAGACCAGCGAGTGTAAAGGAAAGCCTTATCCAGCATAGGCCACGGTCCTCTCAGGCTGAGACTGTCCAGCATGTGGTAGAGTTGTGAGCTCGAGAGCTGAAAGACTAGGGCTCACATCCAGGTTCTTTCTCATATTGGTCTTGACAAATTCTTTCACGTACCTGTGATTGTTTCCTCAATCATGATATGGAGATAACAAGGTGAGCTACTTTAAGTTTGTAAATATATGTAAAAGTGTTTAGAATGATGCCTGCCACATAATGAACACTGGAGAAAAGTTTGCTACTGTAGTTAATAGTAGTGTAGCAGTAGTGGTAGTGTCTTAATTATTATTATGACTAACCCTGCTGCGGCTGATTGTGGTTGACCTCGTGAAGTTAGTGAATTTCCTGCAAGTAGGCCTATCTTTGAGGGAGGTGGCGCTATTACTTGCCTCTCACCAGTATCTCTTTTGTGTGATGCAGAAGCAGTAGGACTTTGAAAATTCTTTTTCTACTCCTTCTCATCTCAGAAGCGGTGCCTAGAACATGGGACCCCAGACCAGAACATTTTGACTTTAAGCTGGCTGTTGTCCCACGTGGCCACCTGCCTGGTGAAGAACAGTTCCCAGTATTTCCCAGAAAGGAAGGGTGGCTGAGGGTGCTGGCCAGGTGCCCAGAATGCCAGCACTATGCCCCCAGAAAAGTATGCCGTGCTTGACATCTCTCCCACCACTGCTGCTGTGGCTGATTATCTTTGAGTAACAAAGAGTCATTTCTAATCCCATTTAGAATCATTGCCCAAGATAATCCTGTTTCATAGTAATGATTTCCAATTCCAGCATGCACTCTTTTCTAGTGTTTCTAGTTTGGCAGACGCACGCCTTGACCTCAGGCCACCCAGGCACTGCTCCTGGGAAAGCGATGCCAGCTCATTTGCCTAACCTGACAGTCTCAGGGTACCCACCCACTTTTCCACTGCGGTATCCCATCCTGGGGTTCTGTGTTCAGGGCTGTCTTCACAGAGAGGATCAGTTGGGACAAAAAGAGCACCCGGTGCTCATCCCCTTCAGCAGCCTGGGGAGGAGTGTTCCATTTCTAGGGACTGTGATGTGGTGCGCTCCTGTACCTCCTCTCTAAAGACCTCAGGCCCACTCTGTGCCAGGAGCTGTGCCTGTTAGGGCTGCCAGGCTGGTGGGTTGGGGATATACAGTAAATATCAGTAAATACAGTGAGTGTGCCTGGGATGCAGCAAGGTTTTGGCTGTCTCTCATGCAATCTGTGTGAATAAAATATGATTGTAGCAAATAGTTTAGTCAAAACTAATGCATGGTGAGTGATCTGGTTCACTGTTTATATATGAATGGGTATCAGGCTGGAAAGCAGACTGTACTTATGAACCACAGGGTTCTGTCCTAGTCACTAGTCATATCACTGATTCTAATGAGACCACTGATAAATGACAAACAAATTGGCAAATTAAATGAAGCTGATATGTTGAGTGAAAGAATTGGGAATGTGAAAAAAGAACTCAATGTGACAGAGCAATGGTTAAATCTGTGGTGATAAAAATTAATAGGGGGGATGAGTGTTTCAGTCTGCAGTTAAAACCAAAACCAATGGTAACATCCAGGGCCACCCAGTTTAGCAGTTCTGGCAAGTAAAGCCCAGGAGCTGACTGCAGCCTCAGTGTGTGCACCAGCAGTGCAGTGTTAAGGGCTCAGAAGTGAATTGATAAAACAAATATTTACTGGCCTGTACTCTGCCCTGTGTGTAAAGGAACAGGTGGCCAGGCACAGTCCTTGCTTTAGGGAGCACAGTCTCGATATGTGTGACAGAGTAGTGAGGGACAGGGCTCCGGAAAAAGGACCTGAGCTTAAAACCTAGTTCTACCTCTTACCAACTGTTTCCTCGTCGGCAAAGTAGGAACAATAATGGCACCTGCCTCAGCATCATGTGGTTGCAAAGATTAAAATGCACTTAAGACAGCCTAGTGGATAGTAGGTGTAGGAGCCCCAATATGTTTTTATGGATGATTTGCCTATGGAGAGCCTGGTCTAGCCCATACTGTGGAAAGACTCCCTAATAACCAGGGCCTGACTGCTCTGGCCCATCGGTTTGACGACCGAGTATTATGAACCACAGATTGAAACATATGGAGCTGTGTTTAGAACTAGGTGAAGAGTGTGAAAATGCGATTGTCCTGGAAACCCTGTAATGGATAATCTTGGTTTGGTGGCCCACTTAAACGTGTCATGCCTTCCTTGAGCTTTGCCCAAATTATGTCACCTTGTCTGAGCCCACTATTGATTTTTGACCCTTGTCTATCTAAATCATATTCCCTCTTATTAACCCAGCTAGCTTTACGACTATCTGAAAATATCATTGTCCCTGGTGCATAATAAGGGCCCAGCATCTATAGGATGTTAAGACAGACTAATGGATGGTCAGGTGGGTGAGAACCAGTGTGGTTTAGGGGAATGTGCACCAGATAGTAATGAATTTGAATCTTGGTTCCTGTGTTTATTTAACATGTACACTTGGACAGCTCATGTTATCTTGCTGAGCCTCAGTTTATTCATTTATAAAATTGACCGGTACCTCATTGCAAGTGGTTGTAATGATCTGGAGTTGTAAAAGTAAGTGTAAAGTGCTCAGCCCTCTATAGCTGCTTTATTATGATTATTGATCTTTGTCTTTCGAGGAAAGTAAATAAAATATCATCCTCATTCAAGAAAACTGGGACATGTTTTCTACACAGGTACCTTGCTTCCTACCTAATCTTTAGTTTGTTTCCCAAGGAAGCTGGCTTTAAAAAGAAAACTGCACCCTATCCTCCCCAAAAAGAAAAGAAAACCACCCTCCTATTTCCCCACTACCCGCCCCCACCCCAAGTTCATGCCCCCCACCACAGGATCTCTAGATTCAACATGTGCCTTTGGTCGGCCACCCTGCTTTCCTGACCTCCCATAGACTGGCCAGTAGGCTGAATGAGCCACAGCTCATTTGACTTCCAGCAAACCTCCTGAACTGTGACCTCTTTGCTTTCTCCCCTCACCGAGGTGTGCACTGAGTTGAGAATAGGTCAACTCTTTGTCTTGGGACACAGTGACCCTGTGCTTGGATGTGGGGGGTAAAGGGGAGGGGGAGTCAGAGGAGCCTCTCCAGAAGCTCCACATTGTGTGGGGACGACCTGGAGCTGGGATCACTGCCCTTCTTGCTTCACCAGCTCCAGCTGCTCGCCAGCCGTCTCTGACACGTGCCTGGCCCAGCCTAGGCCTCAGCTCACACCACAGGTTTCCTCCCTCTTTCCTAAACAGTGTGTGACCCAAAGCCCCTCTGGCCACTGAGAGCCAAAAGCCAATCGATACAACTGCCCTCTCGAGCTTTGTGACACCCCACAGTCTTGAAAATGGGAGCTCATCAAGGTCCATATGAGCCAGCTTCCTAAGGGTGCGTCCACCTCTAATCTAATTACAGCCTAATCAGCAAATTAAAACATGCCTCGTGGGGGCTCTTGCTCCAAAGGGACCTCTGTGAGTCTCAGGAGCTATAACTTAGAGACCACCCCCCGGTTCATTTCCTCATATTTGTTTGGGAACTGCCTGGTGTAAGTCAGGAAGGGTCTGGTGCTCAGGAGAGGAAGATGGAGATGTTTTCCTCAGCTAAGTTGACTGCAACCCAGTTTGGACCCTCAGGTGGGAGAAGGCTGGGAAGGGCTGAGACAGTTGCCTTCCACCTTTCTCCCTCGTTTCTCACCAGATGAATTATTTCATTTATTCATACAGTCATTCAGAAAGCATCTGTTGACCACTTATTGTGATCTAGGCATTGGGCAAGAAACTAGGAAAGAAGGTTGAGACATGGCCCTTCCCCTGTGGTCTTCTGGGAAAGGTAAATACAAATAGACAAGCAGTCACGATATGATATGGTGAGCAGCACCTTCCACTTGTGTGAGAATTGGGTTCTGTGCAAGCAGGAAGGGCGTGCACCTGGGCTGAGAGTCAGAGAGGCCTCAGTTGAGTTAATGACTATGTCACTGAGGAGCCCTGAAGGTGAGTGAACACTAACCAGTTGAAGGGGAAGTGGGGCAGCGGGGGTTGGCGGGGGGTACTCCCAGCAGGAGGGATATATTTGATGATCTTTGGTGTACTTTAGGGAGTTCATTGTTTGCACTGGGCCCTTAATTTTTCAGCCCCCAAGATCACTAGATCAACATAGGAATTAGAAGTTCTGCCTTTGAGAGACTCCTGAAGGAATAAACTTTTAGAAGAAATGAGGGCAGGAAATCTGACCCTTTTAAATTTTTTTAGTAATTTTATTTATTTTTGGCTATGCTGGGTCTTTCATTGCTGCACAGGCTTTTCTCTAGTTGTGGTGGCCTAGCTTCTCCTTGCAGTGGCTTCTTTTCTTGTAGAGCACAGGCTCCAAGGCACCCAGGTTTCAATGGTTTCGGCTCACGGGCTCCAGAGCACAGGCTCAGTAGTTGTGGTGCATGGGCTTTACTTGCTCTGTGTTGTGTGGGATCGTCCCAGATCAGGGATGTCCTCTGCACTGGCAAACAGATTCTTTTTACCTACCACTGAGCCACCAGGGAAACCCCTCAACTCTTTTTTAAAAATCATCTATTCTTGTGTCCAGCTTGTTGCTTCTAACTGCTGCATCATGTTTTATAGACCATATTTAACTCACTCGTTTCCTCAGTGATGGACACTTGAGTGCCTGCAACTCCCTACTGCCACAAAAGGTGTGGGGACATCTCCCATGTTTGGACCTGTGTAAGAATTTATCTGAGATACATATACTCAGGAGCAAAGTGCTGAGTTATTGGGTCAGGTACAAGATGACATCTGGAATGGTTGCATCAGTCTCTCCCCAGGCAATGCCTGAAGAATCCAAGATCCTCATGCCTTCACCAACACTGGGTATTTTTCAGCTTTTTCACTTTTGCCAGTATGTTGAATTTAAAGTGCTATCTCATTTTTAACTTTTTTTTACAGCAAGTCCTTGTTGGTTATCTGTTTTAAATACAGCAGTTTATGCATATCAACCCCAAATTCCCAATAAAGTGGTATCTGATTTAAAGATTTTTTCATTTCTCTAATCACAAATGAGCTTGAGTATTTCTTCATATACTTAATCATCTTGTTTGTTTGTTTCCTCCTCTGGGTGTTTTTGCCTCATTTTTCTGTGGGACTTCCTGATCCTTGCCTTGTTGCTAAAACTTGACTTGAGGCAAGTCCTCCAGACTGTTAGCTACCTGGGGGTCCATAAAGGGAAGTGAGAGGCAATATAGCTGAATGATAAGAAGATGGACTTGGTAGCCAGACTGCCCTGGTTTAAATCCTACCTGTGCTCCTTACAACTTGAGTGACCTTGGCCAGATTACTTACCCCTTGGTTTCTGTTTAACCTCCCTCATAGGGTTGTTGTGAGGATTAAATGTTAATATATATAAAGTATTAATATTTAAAACAGTGCTGGTGGGTAAGAAGTATATACAAATGCTAGCTCTTATTATTAGACTGCTGTCTTCTTCCTACTTGGCTCCATTGTACCCTTGAGAAATTGAATACTTATACCAGCAGGCAGTAAAAGAAAGTAGAAAGAAAACAGCTCTCAGCCTAGACTCAGAGCTCACTACTCCTACTCACTTGTATAACTCTTACCCAGGTCTTGGGTTCTGGACCTGTGTTTTCCTCCCTACCTGAGGCCAATCTTCAATACCTGACCATTTCTGACTAGTCAGATTTCCAAACCTGCAGTACCTCCCAGCCCCCCAGCCTGGCTAGCTGGATACTATCCCTCACAGACTACCAGAGGCCAAGTTCTGAGCTAGCTGGGAGAATTGCTCATGTTCGTAAGCCTTTGCCCAGTGAGAACCTGTGGAGTAGTCAGCATAGTTCCTTTGAGTATGTTACAGAAAAACATGAGTGAGTGGGATGGTGTACCCTGCCCCCTTTAATCTAGCTATTAAAACCATGAAGACCTAGCCCGTACTAGGTACCGCCCATTTGGCACCAGCTATTGACATTTAAGGTAGTGATACCTAAACCCAAACCTCACGAGTGGCAACCATCATGCCAGCACCAGAACAAAGTCGGCTGCAGTTATCCTTTGGTGGATCACCTTGAATAGCAGTGCCTGCCTGCCTTTGTACCATCAGATCCGGTAAACACCTTGTCAGCCAGGTGGGCCAACTCGCCATCTCTTATATGTCACCTTCTCCCAGATACATTTCTGAATTGGGGAATTTGTTTCGGCTTCAGCAAAAACAAAAATGTCAAAGAGACAGAAATCTCTTCATTTCAGAAGTCTCCTCATTGCTGCTCCTGGTGTCTGCTTCTTTTGCCTTCCCTTGCCCTGATACCAGTGTGTTTCTTGGTTTCTGGTTGTTGACTTGTTTTGTGTCTGCTGTTTCCCTCTGTCTCTAGTCCTTAACATATGACCTGGCTTTTGGCTCTCTGCCTCACATCTCTGCTGCCTGGTCTCTGGCCCTTGGCCTGTTTTGACTATGAACTTCTTGGCACTCCCTGGGCCTGACCTGCTACTAAACCTGTTCTCACCAGCCTTGCCCTAGGTTTCTCTTACCTGACTGGCCTCCTACCCTATTTCTGCCCTGCTGCATCCCACAGGTCCACAAAGTTCTTTTTGTCTTCAAAGATAACTATAGTCATGTACTCCTTTAGGCTGATCTGGACTGACTTCTCCAAAAAAGACCTGATCCCCATGGAACTCTGGGTCAAATGCTTTTTATGTATGAGATGGCTCTTGGACAAAAAGCATACTGCTGTCTGATAAGTTGTTTGGTACCACGCTGGACCACAGAACAGCCATGGTTCTTTTAGTCCTAGCTCTACTCCACTGTGGGGCTGCTTCCTTTTCCATTTATGAAAAGTGAAAGGAATCTTCTCCAAGGTTGCAGAATGAGTCACTCGCTTGGATGCTTACCCTCCTTGTCCTCCAAGTTTGTGAAGTGAATTGCCCGTTCCTTTTGATTGGGTTAGCAGCCCCAGGGCCTAGCCTCATCACTTTCCTCTCCCCATCCTGCCAGACCACTGTCTGTCCCCTGGGGCCAAGGGTAGCATACTTGGTTGCTTGGACACGTCTTGCAGCCTGCAAATTGGACAGATGGAATCAATACTCAGGAACCTGGAGAGGCCCAGGTAGCACAGTTAGTGACACTAAATGCCTAGAGGGACAGCCTGCCCTGGGAGGGGTTGTGATTGAATGGTGATTGGACACAGCAGCTGAGCATTAACCAAATTATGTCCCTTTGAGTTTAGATCGACAAACCCTCCACACTTAAATTTTAAAACAAGCCAACCTGCATAGAATACAGAACTGCCTTCTTAACACAGCGCTATGGTAGCACGAGTGCTGGGTATAGATTTGGAGCCCACTTTAGCCTATGTAATTATCACTAAGATTATATGGACACAGAGAAGAGAGCTTATATTTGTGAATCTCCTTTGATGTGCCAGGCACTGTAGAGTTTTTATCTCATAACTTACAAGGGGGGGGGCATCATAATCCTTATTATTTTAGTAAGGATATAGAGTTTCAGAGGAATAATAATTTGTCCAAGAACATAGTAGATGATAGTGCTTCCCTGTACTTGTTATAAAATGTCACACCATCTTCCCTATTTGTGTGTCAGTTCATAAGTCTCTTGACTTTCCTACAGCCCAACCATAGGGTCAGGTACACAGTCATAATAACTAATGTCTGTTGAGCACTTATTATGTGTCATACTCTATTAAAGCACATTTTATGCACTAACAGAGTCATATGACCTAGATATTCTTAATATCTGATAATGATGATACAGAGTGATTTTCTAATTTCACCATTTGTTCTACATTTGTTAGTTGTCATTCTGCAGTTTAAAAAAAAAGAGCTTTCCCTTCCTCCCCATTGACTATATGGACTCCTGGAATCGTAGTGTACAGTGGGTGATAGTCCGTTAATGTTGTTGTTCATGTTGATGTTCATATTGACTCAGATTTTTAAAAATTTATTGATTGATTTATTTTTTGTTGCACTGGGTCTTTGTTGCTCGGCGTGGGCTTTCTCTAGTTGCAGTGAGCAGGGGCTGCTCTTCATTGCGTTGCATTGCAGTGCACAGGTTTCTCTTTGCAGTGGTTTCTCTTACTGTGGAGCATAGGCTCTAGATGTGCAGGCTTCAGTAGCTGCAGCATTTGGTCTCAGTAATTTCAGCAAGTGGGCTCGTAGTTGTGGCACACAGGGTTCAGTTGCTCCGAGACATGTGGAATCTTCTGAGACCAGAGATCAAACCAATGTCCCCTGCATTGGCAAGCAGATTCTTGTCCATTTTCCCCAGAGAAGCCCATCTGTACCATGGTCTCAGATTTTAAAGCCAGCATTAAAACCACTGTACCATACTGCATCCTTTGCCATGAGATATTTTCCTCACTGACTGCAGTTAGTTTGCCCATCTCTAACAGCCTTTTTGAACTCTCTTAACTTTTCATCTTCTGGGAAGTAGGAAGACTAATGACAGTCCTTTCCAAATTATTGTAAACTATATAAGTAAATTATAATAAAAGATAGAAATGGTAAGGACCTAACAGAAGCAGAAGATATTAAGAAGAGGTAGCAAGAATACACAGAATAACTGTACAAAAAAGATCTTCATGACCCAGATAACCATGAGGTGTGATCACTCACCTAGAGCCAGACATCCTGGAATGCAAAGTCAAATGGACCTTAGGAAGCATCACTATGAGCAAAGCTAGTAGAGGTGGTAAAATTCCAGTTGAGCTATTTCAAATCCTAAAAGATGATGCTGTGAAAGTGCTGCACTCAATATGCCAGCAAATATGGAAAACTCAGCAATGGCCACAGGACTGGAAAAGGTCAGTTTTCATTCCAATCCCAAAGAAAGGCAATGCCAAAGAATGCCACACAATTGCATTCATCTCACACGCTAGTAAAGTAATGCTCAAAATTCTCCGAGCCAGGCTTCAACAGTACGTGAGCTGAGAACTTCCAGATATTCAAGCTGGATTTAGAAAAGGCAGAGGAACCAGAGATTAAATTGCTAACATCCATTGGATCATCAAAAAAGCAAGAGAGTTCCAGAAAAACATCTACTTCTGCTTTATTGATTACACCAAAGCCTTTAGTTGTGTGGATCACAATAAACTGTGGAAAATGAAAGAGATGGGAATATCAGACCACCACACCTGCCTCCTGAGAAATCTGTATTCAGGTCAAGAAGCAACAGTTAGAACTGGACATGGAACAGCAGACTGGTTCCAAATTGGGAAAGGAGTACATCAAGGCTGTATATTGTCACCCTGCATATTTAACTTATATGCAGAGTACATTGTGTGAAAATGCAGAGCTGGATGAAGCACAAGCAGAAATCTAGATTGCTGGGAGAAACATCAATAACCTCAGATATGCAGCTAACACCACACTTATGGCAGAAAGCGAAGAACTAAAGAGCCTCTTGATGAAAGTGAAAAGCAGAGTGAAAAAGTTGGCTTAAAACTCAACTTTCAGAAAACTAAGATCATGGCATCCAGTCCCGTCACTTCATGTCAAATAGATGGTGAAATGATGGAAACAGTGACAGATATTATTTTCTGGGCCTCCAAAATCACTGCAGATGGTGACTGTAGCCATAAAATTAAAAGATGCTTGCTCCTTGGAAGAAAAGCTATGACCAACCTAGACAGCAGATTAAAAAGTAGAGACATTATCAACAAAAGTCTGTCTAGTCAAAGCTGTGGTTTTCCCAGTAGTCATATATGGATGTGAGAGTTGGACTATAAAGAAAGCTGAGCGCCGAAGAATTGATGCTTTTGAACTGTGGTGTTGGAGAAGACTCTTGAGAGTCCCTTGGACTGCAAGGAGATCCAACCATTCCATTCTAAAGGAAATCAGTCCTGAATATTCATTGGAAGGACTGATACTGAAGCTGAAACTCCAATACTTTGGCCACCTGATGGGAAGAACTGACTCATTTAAAAAGACCCTGATGCTAGGAAAGGTTGAAGGCAGGAGGAGAAGGGGACAACAGAGGGTGAGATGGTTGGATGGCATCACCGACTTGATGAACTTTAGTTGGAGTAAGCTCCAGGAGTTGGTGATGGACAGGGAAGCCTGGTGTGCTGCAGTCCATGGGGTCGCAGAGAGTTGGACACGACTGAGTGACTGAACTGAACTGATAAGCAAATAGTTTCCAACTAAAAACCTGACAGTGTCTGCTGTGAATTACATATCTGACTTTTAGATATGGATTTTAGCTGCTTAGAGACCCTTCTCATTTCTCTTGAGGATCATAATTCATAGCCTGGATAAATTACCTATAAAAGATAATCTTAAAATCTTTTTAGGTGAGGAGTATTAGAATCAGGAGACTCACTTGACCATGTTACTTGTCTATGAGGACTGTGTGTATGTGTATGTGTGTACATGGGAGTTACTGAAATTCATTCATCCATTCAGCAGATAATTTGGTCAGGTCCTATACCTGTTGAAGGTTATGAAATTCAAACCAGTTAATACAGAGAAGACCAACAACACTACTGACTACAGATACTGAAAAACTTAACAACAGAGAGAATCTAGAATTACAGTTTGGCTTTTTAATAGTTACAATAATTAGAGTAATTTTAAATTTTTATTTATTTATATTTGGCGACATGTCACCACATGACTTGTAGAATCTTAGTTCTCTGACCAGGGATTGAACCCAGACCCTGGTAGTGAAAGCACCAAATCCTAACCACTGGATCACCAGGGAATTCCCCAGAATAAATTTTTTTTAAGTCCAGCTTCACTAGTAATCAAAGAAACGCAAATTGAATCAGTGATGTGATTCCATTTTCTGTATAACACATTTTCTGTGTCCAGATTAACACACTACGGAAAAAGAAAAAAAATGCCCTATTTGATGAAAGGGCTCCCCTCATAACTCAGTTGGTAAAGAATTCCCCTGCGTTGCGGAGTTGGGGAATTCATTGGTTTGATTCCTGGGTCGGGAAGATCTGCTAGAGAAGGGATAAGCTACCCACTCCAATATTCTTGGGCTCCCCTTGTGGCTTCAGTTGGTAAAGAATCCACCTGCAATGCGGGAGACCTGGTTTCAATTCCTGGGGTGGGAAGATCCCTTGGAGAAGGGAAAAGCTACCCACATTCTGGCCTGGAGAATTTCATGGACTATTGCAAAGAATCAGAAAGAAATATTACAAAATAATTATTTTATAGTTGGAGATTGGCTAAATGAAGTATAGACGAGCCTTATGGTAGAATACTGTGCATTCATTAAAAACAATGTTGTAGACAATTATATAATACATGGAAGAGGTATGTATATGTTTAGGGAGAACTTTTATATGCCCCATTTTTTTTGTAAATAAAAATGTGCATACGTTGGAAAAACTGGAAAGATGTTATATATTCTAAAATAGTTTTTTATTTTTGACTAGCTGTATTTTTTAAATTTCTTACAATGAACATGAACCTTTTATGTTAGAAGAAAAAGTGGGGGGAAGTATTAGCAGGAACATCACATAAGACGAGGGAAACTAACAAAGAGCACTTCCTGGGTCAAGCACTGTGGTTGGTGCTTTATAAACTGACCTAATCTAATCTCACTGTGGAGCCTCCTGCCTCTCTCCTCCCTTCAGTCCATTCTCACATGGCTATAGGAGTGATTCTTCTAATAGCAAACACTTAGAAAAGAACACACCAAACTATAAATAGTAATTACTCCTGGAATTTAGATTGAGGAGGTGGCTATACGAAAAGACTTTCATTTTTCAGTTTAATATTTCAATATGGTTTGTACTGTGTGTATATATCTATAAGTGGGGAGGAAAAGCTTGTGTTGCCATGTCACTTCCCCTTTAAGCCCTTCAGTGGCTTAGCTCATCTCCCACTTTTCTTCCCCTTAAACCCTCTGCTCCAGGTCCACTTTCTTCAGATGAAACTTCGTGCTTTTTTGCCTCCCAAGATTTGTGAATGCATTGGGTCCTCCCACTTCATCAGCCTAGATCTGGTTATTCAGCCTTTCAGGCCTTTAATCACATTCTCTGGGATGCCTTTTTTGATCCCCTCCCTTGGTTTCCCACCATACATGGTACTTCTCCCATCATAGCCTCCATCACACTTTGCTAGAATTTTATGGTGAATTGTTGTCCTTCCCTGAAGAGGCTGTAAGCTCTGAGGTCATGGACCCTAGCACCTAGAACAGTGACTTGAACACAGTAAGCGTTTGATAAGTAGTTGTTGAATGAACACTTTGTATTTTATAGTTGTGGATCCTGAGCCTTAGGGAGGTGTTAGATTTGTTCAGAGCCTCTCAGCCAGTAACATATCAGAGCCAACTTTCCTACCCTTGTGTTCAATACTTGTGTAAGTTCATGTTCTTTCCACTGTATCACTCACGTGAACAGAGGCAGAGCCAATCCCTAACATGCCTCAGAATTAGAGTCTTTACTTCCTGGACCTTTCCTGTTTGTGACACTTATGTCTGTCTGATTTCTTCCAGTGTGGTGCAGGTCCTGCTTGCAGCTGGTGCTGACCCAAACCTCGGGGATGATTTTAGCAGTGTATACAAGACCGCCAAGGATCAAGGAATCCATTCTTTAGAAGGTAAGTGTGGATTACTGTGCTGTTCTGCAGGCTCTCCTCCCTGCGGCTTCCAGCAGCCGTTCTCCGTGCCAGTTTTACCAGCAACTCAGGTGAGAGCCTGCAAGTCGCTCATCCTCTGGGGACTCATGGATAACCCAAAGGCTTGGGGCAGATCCCCTTCACAGGCCCCTCTGGCTCTGTAATTTATGTCACTTCAGGTCTTAGAGAATAAAATAGAGACCTGATTTCATAACTGAGGAGAGGGGTAGGAAAACTTTTTAACTAGTGTTCTGCCAAAAGTGCCTCAACCTGTGAAGTCTCAGATGAATGGACAATGAAGCAGGTTTCCATAAGATAATTAAAGCAACTATGTGGAATGTGGATTTATTCTTTCTCTACTTCCTTTGGACTTAGCCTGCCCCAGGACTAGAAACCGGCTTTACTGGTTCCCTTAGCTTCACAAGTCCCTCCACACTACTCTGAATACTATTTTTTCTCCCTCTTCTGTATGTGGAATATAGTCCTCTCTCTAGCACTGGCTTCTCATCTTACTCAGTGATCCAGGACGAAGAGTGGACCTCCTCTGTGCCTTGATGTCTGTGCTTGTAAAATGGAGTGGGCATCATTGCCGTGCTGGGATATTGTGTGGATGATGGCTTGGACATCTCCAGAGGAAGGAGCCAGTGTGCACATTTACCAGGGCTTGGTTACATCTGTTGGAAGGTACCTGGGCAATTTAGTCTGAATTGCCTCTGGTGAGTAGTTTTTCGAAAGTGGAATTGAGAAGAGGGCAGGTTGATTTGACTGAGACAGAGATGAATATTTTACATTTGAGCTTTGCTTGTCTAGATTGACTCTGCTGCCCACCCATTATCCTGGCTTACTCAGAGCCTGAAATTCCCCTCACTTTCCAGCAACAGGACAGCTATGCTGAGGCTGCTTTAGAGTTTGCAATGATGCCAGGAGAGACAACCTTGCTGCCTGTTCGAGGGTCAGAACATTGACCTGAGGGGAGGTTCAGCAGAGGGGAGAAGTATGCTCAGCCCTCAGAACTGTCAGCAAGGCTGTCAGACTGACGTGGTTGTATGGTAGCCTAGGGTGGACATGTCATGGATGCCCCAGCAAGGTTTCTCTTATCAGTTGCATGAGAAAAATGTCAAAAGCAGCAGAGCATTACTACCCAGGTGAAGTGTGAAGTTGCCCTCTCCTGCCTCTCCACCCCTGAACCTGTTCTTCTCTGTCATGCTCCCTTGCGGTAGCCTGATCCTCCACAGAGCCTTCTCTGCAACCTGTCCTCTGCTACTCCTCTGAATGTTCTCTAAATCTTAGCCTTTTATATGGTTATTTGAACTCTGATCTGCTCATATGTCTTTTCTTTCCTCGTGAGCTGACAGTTCAATGTGCAGGCTCTGACCTATGCCACTTTGGATTCCTCACTGAGCTGGGGGAATTATATTCATTTTGTTTGCAGTCGAGGAAAATTTCATGAGTGCCAGACTTGCCCTATATTTGCAGCCTGATGTGTGGGAACTCAGCTTAATGGCTGTCTACCATTCACTCAGATGCAGCATTGCTACCCTCAGCTCTATCTTCTGTTACGGTGCTTTCACCAAAAAGCAAGGAGGAGCATTTGCTGAGGGGCAGGGCCAGGTAGAAGGGAGAATTATTCAAGGGCCTTCTCATCTGCTCTTGGGACCCAAACATCCAAATTTTTGATTTCACAGAATCTCAGTACTGTGAAGCCATCTAGTCCTGCCTCTGCTGCCACACCAGCCCCCACCCCTGCACTTCAAGTTTGAACCTTTATGTTCTGGGGCTTCCCAGGTGGCCAGTGGATAAAGAATCTACCTGCGGTGCAGGAGTTGCAAGAGACGTGAGTTTGATCCCTGGGTCAGGAAGATCCCCTGAAGGAGGGCATGGCAACCTGCTCCAGTATTCTTGCCTGGAGAATGCCATGGACAGAGGAGCCTGGCAGGCTATATAGTCCATAGGTCACAAGAGTCAGACATGCCTGAAGCGACTGAGCATGCATACACCTTTGTGTTCAGCTTTCCAGGTTGATGCTCATATTCAGCATTCTAGATCAGTGGTCAGCACACTTTCTGACAAGTGCCAGATAGTAACCATTTTAGAGCTTTGTGGGCCAGTTGGTCTCAGTTGTGGCTATTTAGCTTGGCCATTGTAGCATAGAACATAATATACAAATGAGTGTACATGGATGTGTTCCGATAAAACTTTATTTACAAAAGTTGGCAGCAGGCTGGATTTGGCCCATAGGCTGTAGTTTGCTGACTTTGTTTTAGATACTTTCTTTTTTTCTCTCCTTCCTTTCTCCTTTCCTTCCTCCCTCCCTTCCATCCTCTCTTCCATCTTTCCTCCCTCCTTCCCTCTCTTCCTTGCTTCCTTTCTCTTTCTTTGTCTTTTTAATCAACCTCCTTTGAATTTTTTTAACTCTTGTGCTAGCCAGCCTACATTCTAAGTAGGTGGGCAATAGAAATATTGGAAGAGACTAATATATCTCTCATGAAATGCAGACCGAAATATTAACTATCTCTTAATTTATATGATCTGCAAATTTAGTGCATAGGCTTTCTGTGAACTCATTTACTTATTCAAAAGTAATTTTAAAAAATTTAATTGATTACTTTCCTGTCTAGCAGGGACTGGTCTCAGCACTGTTAGACAAGCAAGGTCCCTGCTGTCATGCACTTCATGTGCCAGTCTTTGATTACAGTGTTTATAAGTGTATATAAGTACAGAGCCCTGGAACTCTTTCATGATCAGGAAAATTGAGAAGCATTATTCAACAGTCAGAATTGTAGATCCTCCAAACTTCTTTCTTTTCTAGCCTTATTTCTCTCATCTTGTCCACAAACTTGTTAAGAGATTCTCTCAGATTTATTGCTGAAATAAAAACATGTTTAACATTTGTCTTAATTTGTTGCATGGAATCCTTGCCCAGCAAGATGTTAGGTTAATTCAGGCATGGTTTTGTATTATCCCTAGCAAACCCACACTGGTGCCAGTAATCACCTAAGTGTTTCAGAACCATTAAATATAAATAAATTCTAGATTTAAGCAATAACTATCAACAGTCATTTATAAGTTCACTGCTCTGTGGCTTGCAAGATCTAACTCGTAGCTTTTTCTCTGTTTTGAATTCCAGGCTGCCTTTGCTGGCCATGGTTTTCTGACAGTTCCTCTGATTTTCCCTGATGTGTCAGTGTGGATGTATTCTGCACTTGGACTTCATGTGCTCTGCTTTCTGACTCTGAACCTGGAGAGTGATGATCCTTTATAATCATCTCAGAGTTCTCCTCTCCTTACCAGCCTAAGCCTTTAGCTCCTTGTTAAACATACTTTTCTTTCCTTTTCCTCCATTTAGAACTATCTCATTCATTCATCCATTCAACCAGTATTTATTGATTGCCAGTGTATGCAAGTCACTATACCCAGCTCAGGGTCATTTTCACTGAGGAAGTAGACAAAAACAAGAGTCCTTTTTTTTTATTGGATTGACTTTTTCATGGGAAACTACCTGGCTTGGTGATATGTGAGGAGGTTAAGGAGAAGAGTTACAAGCCCCTTGCCCAGAGCATGTGTATTGGAGCATAGAGTCAGTGCCATCACTAAATTTCTAATAGATATTTCTGTGGGGCTCAGCCTGTGGTTAGTACGAAGAGAAGTGTTGAGTTATAGTTTGACTTTAGCAAGACCTCCCTAAACCCCTGTAATATATCCCTTGTCTGCTTTTTCAGTATTATTGTGAAGTTGAAGAGATGTGATGCGTGAATCATAAAGTATTCTACAGTTACAATTGCTTATTAATTTGGTTCACTTACAATCGAGCATGTACTTCCTGAGTGCCAGGCATCTGCCAGATGCTGGGAATAAATTAAAAGGAATATATATGATCTAGTCCCTCAATATATATGATCTGCTCTCTCAGTCAAGTAATAAGACAGACCTATGAACAGGCATCACAGTGCAGAATGATAAATGCAAAGGTAGATAGATGTACAAAGAATATAGGTAGCACTTGTATAGGTAGTGGTGCTCTCTTCCTGAGGGCAGACTGGTGTCTGGGAAGTGTTGCAGGGTAAGTGACTTTGAATTGAGTCTTAAGGTTGAGTCAGAGACTGCCAGGCAGGCTAAGCAGGATGGACTTTCCAGGCAGAAGGAACAACACATGCAGAGATAAGGGCTAAGTGATAGCAGGTGGAATCATCTGCCACAGTACTAAGAACAGCTAGAAGTAAGACCATAGTAGGAGGCAGGGTTCTACGTGGGAAGGACCCTGTAAGGCAATTCTAGGGAGCTCATAGTGTTTTCTAAAGGCCATTGAAGGATTTCAAGTAGGGGAATGCTCAGTTTACATTAACAGTTTAGATGGACTGTCCTCAGGGGATGAGGATGAATTGGAGAGGAGAGGTTAGCAATGGCTCTTAATGTTTTGATCCCTTTGAGAACTGGATGAGAAACCATGCTCCTGTCCCTCAAAATGCACTTCTCACTTCTGGGGATTTTTAAAAGAAATATTTGGGAGTAGAGAGAAATAGATATTCAAAAATATTAGGAGGATATTAAGTATGTGGAATGTGGGAACTGATGGAAAAGGAGGCACCTGTCACCTTGGTTTCTGCTTTGGGCGAACCATTGGATGAGTGGGTCTGGATTTCAAAGACATCTGGCAGCGTTCGCTTGGTAGTTAAAATAATGAATGTGACTGAAACTGCCTGAAGAGAGGAGTTAAAGGAAAGGGATAGGAGGACAAGTCCCTCACTCAGAATACCAGCGTTTAAGATGTGGGGAGGAACGAGGATCCAGGCAAGGAGACCGAAAGGTATTGGAGAAGTTGCCTGGTTTTCTTCTCAGAGAGATGCTCTGTGTCTGTCTGCCTGCTCAGAATGGGCACAGCCTAGAGAGAAAAGAAACTTCTTTGCTGCTGAGGCTTTGCTATCAGCTGCCTCATTCACCATTCCTGGTGAACTGCTTCTCCTGTTTGATATTTGGCATTTCTCTAGCAAGAAGCCTGCTCAGCTGGCATGTTACAGTGTCTTCCACTCTTGTCAGAGTTGGTGTTTCAGGGTTGAGAGCAGGGCTGTTGGTACAGGTGTTGGTACAGTAAGGCTGTTGGCCTTATTGGCTGACTATTCTTTTCTTTTCAGCTCTCGGAATGTATCTTCAGAGGCACAGTGATAGCCTGGAGAAAGGTTAGGCTTCAGAGCCAGCAAGTTATGGTCCACTTAAGCTCTGTCACGTCATGTGACTACGCCACTTGAATTTTGGTTTTCTCATCTATAACATAGGGATAACAATACCCATCCTAAAGAGTCATTTGAATGACTAGAAATAATCACATGTAAAGCACAGTAGCATATGAAGAATTTCTCTGTGGAGTTGAGTCTTGGCTCAATGAAAGGCAGGAAATTCGCTGTAGAGGTACTGAGCAACTCACCACTCAAGGGGTACTGACAGAGGCTGGCTGGCTGCCCATCAGGGATTCTGTAAAGGGTCATTAGATTATATTGCTTCCAGGTTCCTGTCAGCCACGTGATTTCCAAGGTTCTAGAAACTTTAGGCTTATCTTCAGAGCAAGTAATGTACTTTGAAGTAAGATTTGAGCTGGGCTTTGGATAAGTGGAGAGAGGAGAAAAAAAGAAAAGATATTCTAAGCAGAGATCACACTTGAGCAAAGGCACAGAGGGGACACATGGAGGAGAGCTTGGAGATCACAGCTGCTTCTCTACCACTTCATCCCCTGATCCTGACATTCTATGCAGTGCCTTGAGCCCTAGTCTGGGAGAGTCCCACTTGTAGCTGGCTGCTGGGTGTGGGTCCCAGTCCTCAGGTGGAGGAGGCAGTAAATTAGTGGTAACAGTAAACAAGTCACCCAGTCAGGGATGCCCCTGGCTGCTGTAAGTAACTGTTATAAACCTTGGGTGTCTGGGGCTGTCAGAAATGCACGCAAGCACTCTGAGCGCCTCTCGTATACACAATTAAAACAATAAAACATGGCAGAAACGTAGCCAGAGCAGGCTATAAATCAGCTTCTCTTCTCAGCTCCAAGTGGTGGCTGAATAAAGATGAGTTGTGCAGAAGCTGGGTTGGCACAGGGCCCTTCCTGGGATAGGGCCCTGCTTTGCCCATCTGGACCTGCCAAGGCCAACCCTAACCCCACCCCCAGCCTGGGTGGCCCTCTTCCCATAGCTCCAAGGGCTGCAGGTCCTGGCCTGCTGCAGCTGACCTCCCCATCTCTGTGTCTTCAGATGGGGGACAGGACGATGCAAGCTGGCACATCACAAACCAGTGGACAAGTGCCCTGGAGTTCAGGAGATGGCTAGGAGTCCCCACTGGCGGTAATGGAACTGCTCTCTATAATATTTTTCCCTCTCTCCAGGACATTGTTAAGGGGTAGTCTTACCTTAGCTCGTCTATTCAATACAAGTTAACACCCAGCACCCACTGCATGCCCAGCCCTACCTAGGCACAGCAGAGAGAATCTGTGCCCTTGGAGACAAACTCAAATGGAAATAATAGTGGTCCCAAGGACATAAGAATCACCTATCTCAGAGTCCAAAGAGTGGCTTGGCCATCACCTGTGTGACCTTGGGCAATTCTCTGTCTCTCTGAGCCCTGATTTTCTCATCTATAGAGAATAAGATTTTTTACACCATAGATGTAGCTTGTCAGAAACACAGATTCCTGCCCCATTCCCAGATCCTGAGATTTTAATTCAGTGTGTCTGGGGTTGGACCTGAAATTTTGCATTTCTAACAGGCTCCCACTCTTTGAGTAGATGACCTAGGCTATTTATGCTTGAACTGCTTTTAAAAAATTCATCTGGACCTTCTCCCTGCAAGAGACTCTTTTTTTCATTTTAAGTTTCATTCCTAGAGAGTCTGTGTGCTTAAGCATGGTATTAGGGTATATAGAACATTAATAGCTGTGACACCTAGGGCAATTTTCTGTACCTCTTAGAGGCTCTGTCTCCTTATTTGTAAAATAAACAGTAGTGGGAGAGTTAGAAGTAGTATGTTTATCCTTAGCCTAAAACCTAGAACATAGGAAGAATTCCATTAATGTAAATTTCTGTTTTTATATCATCATCATTATTGTCATCATACTCTTATAAAACTTTATTCAGTGTCTCTGACACAGCCTTCCAAATGCTTCAGTGTCTCTACCACAGCCTTCAGTGGTAGCAAACTGTTAATCTGTGAATAGCCAAACATCTTCAAGTTCAAGGAATGGCTTGGCCATCACCGGTGTGACCTTGGGCAATTCTCTTTATCTCTCTGAGCCTTGATTTTCTCTTCTGTAGAGAATAATATATTCTATACCATAGGCTTATTATGAAGATCAAATTAAAATACTTATTAAATACTTGAGAAAATACAAGGTATCATACACATATAAGGTACTGGTAGTAGTAATAATAAAGATTGATGACATGACCAAGACTATGTTTGACAAGGTTCCAGTCAGAGATGCTGATAACAAGGACTATCAGATCTCAAAGAAGAGAATCTGTCTGAAGCTTCAGGAAATAAAATGGTATTTAAGCCTTGAAGTATAAGAAGATTTTATAGAGCAGCTGAGTTTTATAGCAACTGAGTGTGAATTGTGTATAATCAGAGAAGGGTGTAAGCTTCCCTGGTGGCTCAGCTGGTAAAGAATCCATTTGCAGTGTGGGAAACCTGGGTTCGATCCCTGAATTGGGAAGATCACCTGGAGAAGGGAATAGCTACCCACTTCATTATTCTGGCCTGGAGAATTCTGTGGACTATAGTCCATGGGGTCGCAAAGAGTCAGACATGACTGAGCGACTTTCACTTTCACTTTTTCAGAGAAGGGCCTATATTATGTCCAGGGTTTTCAGAGGTGAGAAATGGAAAAAATATATTTCAGGGCAGCAAGTAAACTTGTTAGGGTGAAGCATCCATACAGCAGAAGATTCATTTAGAGAGTAATGAGCAGTAAAGGTGCTGCTTTAAAGTGAGTAGGCTGGGGCCAGATCCAGTTGCTTGAACTTAATCTCAGGCAGAGAGGAGCCTTGCAGGTCCTAGAGGAGACGGTACTACAGGAACTGACTCCTTCCACGGTAGAGAAGCAGGGGGAAAGTGATAATAATATGATGATGATAATAGTTACAGCAGCAGGTTACATTTATTGGTACTTAATTTACTGCATGCTCACAGTAACCCTGTGACGTAGGCACGGAGGGAAACTGAGGCAGAAAGATGATGTCAAGTGCCAGCAGAACCATCTCATGCTCTTTAGAGAACCCAGCACCCGTGTCAGCCAATATGTGCCCCACACTTGGCTCAAAACCTCTGACTTGTCCAAAGTCTTGGCAAATTTGGGGATCTGCCTGGCCAAAAGCTATTTGGGCAAGTTATTATTTTTAATAATGTCCCTGCCTCTTCCTCATCATTGTCAGAGCCTTGACACACGTTCAGCACCGGTGGTCCCTCAAGTCATTTCTCAGCAGTGTCAGTCCCTTGTCCCTGAATGGACAAGGCACTATCTATCCATTAGGCCTTTTGGCCAACTTCAGGATTAAGTATAGCAGCCAGGTAGGTTAATTGTTTCCATCATTTTAGCCCTCTAAATCTATATATATGTTTGACTAGGAGGAGATAGACTAGTTGACATGTTTTATTAAAAGAATAAATTTGATACATTTATAAAAAATAAGGCAAAAATGAGATGGGGTGGCAAGGAACTATAGTCTTGTAATTTTTAACTGATTTACATATTTTGTATATAAATATTTTTTCATCAAAAGTTCCAAATCAGGGGTGGATCCCACACACCACACAAAATATATTAGAGACATTTATATGGATAGCAGGAAGGGAGACAGAGAGCTGAAATTTTCCAGGCACCCAGTGATTGATGGGGGCTGAGGCTCCCCCTGACGCTTTATTGAGTTTCCGATGATTATCTCTCGCCGAGACATTTTTTACAGATGACGGTCAGCTGTCACAATGGACCATGGGGGAACAAAACCAACAATAATAACACTTTAATCTTTTTACTGCACTGCTCCCTAGTATCTCAGATTCATCTTCCCTGACGCACGCAGTTCATTATTCTGCCCCTCCCTGGATGGGAAATAAAGGGAAATAAATATATATGTAGACACACTTACCCACATACATACACACACACCAAGTGTATATAAGAGACCACCCCAGAACCAGAGAGGTGCAGAATTTATTGTTCTTTTTGCAAGTGTTGAGGTTTATTAGTAGAGATGCTGGGTTGACTTGGAATTGGCTATTAATTACAGCATTTTGTATTTGTTTTTTATTGCAAGTTTTTAGCATCTTGAAGAAAAGGCAGAAGAGAGGCAAGCAGGTGTAGAGATGGGGAGCACACAGGGACCAAGTTTGGCCAACTGAGTAGCATAGCTGGCAAAGGGGACAGGCTCCTTCCTCTTATTGTGGCCCTGCCCAGAGGATCCCCGGACCTGGAAGAATCCTGCTTTGGTGAGGATCAGAGTTGGGGCAGGGGGATGGGAGATAGTGAGCCCAGGGTAATTATAGGACAAATCACAAGGCTCTAGATACCAGGGAGGATTAGGAGAGATGAGAAGTGGTGAAAGTGTTGGTGGGTCTCTAGCTAACAAACAGATAACAGGTAACAGATTCCGAAGTTTGCCCACGTTTAGATTTTGGTTATGTGCAGGTGAGACGTGGGCTCCGGAAAGCTCTACCTGAGTCTGTGGTCAGATGAGTGTCTTAGGCCAGAGAGGATGCCACACAGACTGTCTGGAGTCACAGGCAGGGTCAGCAACCTTTCATCTTAAGGTTCCAGGCCAACCTTCCTGCTCTCCCCCTCCTCTTCATTGGGATGAGAGAAGATGGGCTTGGGGGTCCCTACATGGGAAGGCTGCCCTTGACGTGTCTCCAATAGAGTAAGTGCTAGCCTAGTCTTTCTTTAATTCATCAAACCTTTCTGAGCTTCTGCTATGTGTCAGGTCTCATGTTACACTATATAAGGTATAATGAGGTAAACAGGGTCCTGTTCTTAAGGAAAAATCTTCTGGTCTGTGGGCAGGGAGCATGGTGTTTGTGAGAATCATTTTTAAGTGGGGTCTAGCCCTCCGGCCATAGACCAGCCTAGATGACCATTCTCTAGGTGAAGGTCAAAGAGATCTGTGAGACATAGGGTCTTTCTTTCAAGATCCTCTTTTCTACTCGAAGAGAAGTATTTATGGAACACCTGCAATGCTCAAGAGTGTATGCGTGAAACAGTCTGAAAATACAAAAGATTTGAGAAAATGTTAACTAATTTGATGTGGACTGCACAATACTAGAAGGCAGAGAGGAGAGGGAGATCAGTGAAAATCAGACTTCTTGAGTTGTAAAGAATGTGTAAAACGTAGATAAACAAAAGGAAGAAATAGTGAAGCTGTGGTATCACATAGAGAAGAGAGTAAAAGCCTTGGAGGTTAATAAACTAGCTTGGTTATTGACTGCCACCATGACCAGAAATAAGCTACATAACCTCTCTAAGTGCCAACTTCTTTTACTAAATAAGAATAATAACAGCTCGGTGTGATTCTTTCAACGAAAATAGTTGTAAAGTTCCTCACACAGTACTTGGCACATAGTAAGTGCTCAGTAAATGGAGACCATTATTTTCTTATTACTTTTGAGTTTTAAACACACACACACGACTCTTAGTCCTGGGATATTAGCCTTCAGAACTCACCTGTGACCCTCCACTAAGTACAAAATGGGCTCTCTGCAATGTGCCCGACCTATCCTACAGTGTTACCGTAAGAGGTGGTTCTGGCTGTGGTTAGAGTGGCATCAGAAAGAGGAAAGGGGGACTTCACTGGTGGTACAGTAGTTAAGAATCCACCTGCCAGTGCAAGAGACATAGGTTCGTTCCCTGTTCTGAGAAGATCCTACATGCTGTGGAACAGCTAAGCCTGTGCGCCACAACTACTGAGCCCGTGCTCTGCAACAAGAGAAGCCACCACAGAGAAGCCTGAGCATTGCAAGGAAGAAAGCCCCTGCTGGCCGCAGCTGGAGAAAGCCCACACAGCAGCAAAGGCCTAGGGCAGCCAAAAATAAATGTGGCAAATAAATACATAAATTTTTTAAGAAGAGGAAAGGTCACAATAATAAATTTATTACCATGTATTGCACCTTAGTACATGCCAGACAATGTGCTTGGTTCCTTACACTTTTTAATAGAACAGGTTTATTGAGATTTAATTTACATACCACATAGTTTACTCTTTTAAAGTGTGTAATTCTGTGGTTTATAGTATATTCACAAGAACTGTGCTGTTCTTACCACAATTTTAGAACATTTTCATTCGTCCCATAAAGAAACCTCATACCCCTTATCAGTCATTCTCCACTTCTCTTAACTGTGTCTAGCTCTAGACAACCACTAATCTACTTTCTGTTTCCATAGATTTACAATTCATATAAATGGAATCATACAATATGTGATCTTTTGTGGCTGAATTCTTTTTGACTTGTTTTCAGGGTTTGTGCATGTTGTAGCATGTATCAATACTTCATTCCTTTTCATAGCTTAGTAATATTCTATTGATGGCTATACCACATTTAGTTTATCCACTTATCAATTGAAAGACATTTTGGTTCTTTTGACTATCATGAATAATGCTGCTGTGAATGTTTTTGTACAAGTTTTTGTGTGAACATAGTGGTTTTTATTTTCTTGGGTGTATATCTAGGATTGCTGGCTCATATAGTAACACAATACTTAGCCTTTTGAGGAACTACGAGACTGTTTTCCAAAGTTACAGCACCATTTTACATTCCCATCAGTCATGCATGAAGGGTCCAGGTTCTCCACATCCTCAGTAGCACTTATTATTGCCTGTCTTTTTTGCTTTAACCTTTCTAGTGGATGTGATGTGGTATCTCATGGTTTTGATTTGCATTTCCCTGATGGCTGATGATGTTGAGCATCTTTTCATGTGCTTTTAGGCCATTTGTATATCTTCTTTGGAGAAATACCTTCTCAGATTCTTTTTCCATTTTTAAATTGGTTTGCTGTTCAGTCTTGTGAGGTAGGGTGATGATTTCTATCTTGCAGATGAGAAAACAGATTCTCAGAGATGTTAATCTGATCAAAGTCGTACAGTGAGTTTTGCTTACCAGTCTGACTGACTCTGGCCTTTATGCTCTTTCTGATACACAGTGCTGCCTACTGAGGATTCATGGCGGTGGGGAGTTCTCACTAGCAGGTAGGGAGGAGTTAACAGTTTATTTAGAGACATTAGGAGCAGGTAGGAGAGCCTCTGAAAATCAGCAGGGGAATGTGGATATATTACGGGTAACAGAACAGGGGAGGATATGTTAGCTTGAAAATTACATGTTAGTTTGTACCGTTTCCTAGGTATAGTCATTTCCTGTGCCCCTCACTGTATCACATCATTTCAATACTCACAGCAGTACAATTTATAGATATCAGTGCTCCCATTTTATCAGGGAGAAATTTGAAGCTCAGAGGTCTGGAATAATTTTCTAGCATCACCAGGTTTAGAATCCATGTCTTTCCAGCTCAGTATTCTGAACTGTTCCCTTTCAGCAATACTTCGTAAAAGATTCTTTCAGTATTATTTGCAGCATTTATATACTCTTCAGGGCAGGCCCTCTTTATTGCCATGGCCCAGCCCATGGAAAGTATGTAATACTTTGCTGGATAAACAAGGAAACAGACTAGAGTATATGGTACAGGAAAACCTAATTTAAGTTGGATTTTGGCAGGGAGAGGAAGTTTGAGTAAGACATTAGAGGTCTCCAGTATCCCAAGACTTGGTGTCTTAGGGGTCTTTGCTTAAACTTTCTACACATGGGATTTGGGAAGAACATTCTGGTGCCCAGACATCCTTGGCTTCCCTAGAGTGGGGTCAGGCATTTGGAAATGGGATGGGTTTGGCCAGCCTTGCATCTTTCTTGTGATTATGGTTTCAGTGTGTCTGCCCCCTGATGCCCTCTCACAATACCTACCGTCTTACTTGGGTTTCTCTTACCTTGCACATGGGGTATCTCTTCACGGCTGCTCCAGCAAAGCACAGCTACTGCTCCTTACCTTGGACAAGGGTATCTCCTTACCCTCCTGACCTTGAACTTGAAGTAGCTCCTCTTGGCCCTCCTGCGCCAGCACGGCCGCTGCTCCTTGGACATGGGGTTGCTCCTCTCCACTGCTGTCCCTGACCTCAGGTGTAGGGTAGCTCCTCCCGGATGCCACCCCTCGCCTCTGGCAGCGGGTAGCTCCTCCGGCCTCCGTCCCTGAGAATTAGAATGGAAAGGGCCCTCAGAGATACCCACATGATTCTCATGCCACTGAAGTTTATGAACCATGGATGTGAGAAAAACTTTTCACTTAAAAAATAAGGAATCTGGGACATGGAAAGATTGAAATACATAGCAAGTTTAGGGAAAACCATTTTTAAATCCAATTCACTTTTCTCCTGGTCTTTTGTTCTTGCTGTTCCTCATGCTGCTTAATTTGTCAACAAAAACTTTTGCCTGCCTGTAGCTTTCAAGACAGAGTCCAAACCCCTTTCAGGATCAGGCCTCTGCCTGGGCAACCTCATCTGCTCCCATTGCTCCACCCGCCTTCATTCAGCATTCCAGGTTCATTGGAGGACCAGTTTCTTGTACAGACAGGTAATGCAATTTCACCCACTGTCATTTAAACACTACTTCCTTTCCTGGAATGTTCTTCTCTACCTCATCCTCCAGACAGTTTCTGTCAGGGGAGATTCTTCCCCAAGTCGCCTGACATGTGTCCATCTTTGCTGCCATCAGACTGTGTGCACACACGCCTCTCATAACACTCACTGTGCTGAGGTGCTCACTGGTGGCATGCTCCAGGGCAGGGGTTGAATGAGGGCACCTCTGTGCTCATGGCTGAAGCTGCATGAAGTACTGAAGTGAGCCTGGGTGGTGTACATATAGAAAATGTTATGAACTAGTTTCTGTCATCCATGAGGAGACTGGGGAGTCAGAAGGGAAATTATAACACAAAAAGGTATTACACAAAGTGTTGTAGACAATAAACAAACAAGTGGTAAATAGATACACACGATCAACATGACAGGCTTCCAGAGCAGAGCTGGGGGACAGGAGCTCCTGGAAGATGAGGCCTTGAATTGGACTTTGAAGAATAGGGAGAGCTTAGAGAAGAAAGAGGGCCATACAGGCTGGGCAAGAGAATGAACAGCCTTGCCTGCCCCAGGGACAGTGATCCAGTGCAAGGAGTCCCCCTCTTGACCCATCCCCTGGCTAAAGACAAGCACCAGAGGCAGAGCCAACAGTGCCCTCAGAAGCTGAGGAGGCAGCTTAGTGATGCACTAAGAGTGAGGATTTAGCAAGGTAGTGGATACACAACACCTCGTGAACCCACATGATTCTCATGCCACTGAAGTTTATGAACCATGGATGTGAGAAAAACTTTTCACTTAAAAAATAAGGAATCTGGGACATGGAAAGATTGAAATACATAGCAAGTTTAGGGAAAACCATTTTTAAATCCAATTCACTTTTCTCCTGGTCTTTTGTTCTTGCTGTTCCTCATGCTGCTTAATTTGTCAACAAAAACTTTTGCCTGCCTGTAGCTTTCAAGACAGAGTCCAAACCCCTTTCAGGATCAGGCCTCTGCCTGGGCAACCTCATCTGCTCCCATTGCTCCACCCGCCTTCATTCAGCATTCCAGGTTCATTGGAGGACCAGTTTCTTGTACAGACAGGTAATGCAATTTCACCCACTGTCATTTAAACACTACTTCCTTTCCTGGAATGTTCTTCTCTACCTCATCCTCCAGACAGTTTCTGTCAGGGGAGATTCTTCCCCAAGTCGCCTGACATGTGTCCATCTTTGCTGCCATCAGACTGTGTGCACACACGCCTCTCATAACACTCACTGTGCTGAGGTGCTCACTGGTGGCATGCTCCAGGGCAGGGGTTGAATGAGGGCACCTCTGTGCTCATGGCTGAAGCTGCATGAAGTACTGAAGTGAGCCTGGGTGGTGTACATATAGAAAATGTTATGAACTAGTTTCTGTCATCCATGAGGAGACTGGGGAGTCAGAAGGGAAATTATAACACAAAAAGGTATTACACAAAGTGTTGTAGACAATAAACAAACAAGTGGTAAATAGATACACACGATCAACATGACAGGCTTCCAGAGCAGAGCTGGGGGACAGGAGCTCCTGGAAGATGAGGCCTTGAATTGGACTTTGAAGAATAGGGAGAGCTTAGAGAAGAAAGAGGGCCATACAGGCTGGGCAAGAGAATGAACAGCCTTGCCTGCCCCAGGGACAGTGATCCAGTGCAAGGAGTCCCCCTCTTGACCCATCCCCGGCTAAAGACAAGCACCAGAGGCAGAGCCAACAGTGCCCTCAGAAGCTGAGGAGGCAGCTTAGTGATGCACTAAGAGTGAGGATTTAGCAAGGTAGTGGATACACAACACCTCGTGTGGGAAGGAAGCTGAGAGCCCAGAGGCTTCCTCCTGGAGACTCTCCATAAGAACTTAGCTTAGTGCCTGAGCTTCATGCCAGGTGGGCTGATGCTGGGGTATGTGAGGATTGACATGTGGGCACTGGCAGAAGCTGTGCAGTATGGAAGATGGAGCCAGGCCGGCTCAGGACCGATTAGCCATCTGGGTTGGGCAGGCCACCCAGCCTCTTTACCTCTGTCTCCTTTGTTCAGTAGAATAGTACTTGACTTGTCTGTCTTCGGTTAACCTGGGGTGAGGGGACAATTGCCTTGAAGCGCTCTCTAAACCCTTAAGTGCTGCACAAACGTAAGAGTTCTCCTCATGTTCATCAGGTGAGTCATAAAGGTTCCCCCTCATGGAGACATGCTCCTATTTTTAAAGGCACTCCATGGCACAACTCATGGCAAAACTCCATGAATTCCTGGGTGTGGCACGTAGAGCCTGAGCTTGAGAAGAGATTGTTAGCTAGGGTTGCCTTTCCTCTGCACAAGGCAATGATAATAAAGCTTTTGTTACTGGGAGACCACTCATTTTGCCTCACTTAGTTTTTTTCAGAGTCTCCTCCAATAGACTACAGAAGTGAATCACACATGGTTCTTGTCCTCACTGATTCACTTTTGTCTCCCCAGTGCCAACCCCGGGGGAGGAAGCAGCATTACTAAATGTTTGTGGTAATATTTTTTAAAATCTGTTATCAGGTTTGATTCTCATTTATTATTCAAATTATTGCTTGTCATGACATTTTACAGGTAGAAGACTTTAGTAAGTAACACAGCTAAGATTCAGGACTTTGTGAGTCCTTTACCTTCGATTACTGTTTCTCATCATGTGAGGCAGTGATTTGGGGGCAGGAAGGCATTGTCTTGTTTTGTTTTGCAGTTTCAGAGTGCTGGCTAGTGTCCAGGTTATAGGAAGGGCTTCGGGGACCCCTTTCACCTCTCCTGACTCCTTGACACTGCTGAGTGCAGAAAATCCTGCTGTGTGTACATCAGCTGCACACCTACCACGGCTCTCAGGCTGACCCTGGCCACAGCACTGCAGCATAGACTTTGCAGCCTCAAAAGGCAGAGGTGGGAACAGAAGGATGGCAATGTAATGCTGGGTCATTCTCTCAGGGGTGAAGGTTCAGGGATGGCTGGCCTGGAGGGGAAGCAGGAGCTTGAGCCCATCTCCCCCTGTGCTGGAGATGGGCTGGTGGATGTCTTTGTTGGGAAGGGGATGGTTCACTGGCTGAGGACCAGCTGTACACACTGGGCCTCAAAAGACCACCGTGGTGGCCAGCTGGTGAGCTGGCCCTGAATGAGTCACTTTAGCTTCTGTGGGTTTGCTTCCGCTTTCTCCACGAGAGCAAGTAAGAATATGAGGGTGTATGCTGCACACACCTCCTCTTTCCCACCTTTAGACACTTTTTTTCTGACAGAGATCTAATGATCTGGACGTTTCAGTAAGATCTCCTGGGGCAGGGCTTCTAAAACTGGGTGACAAGGGGGAAAGAGCTTACTACTAAGAACACAAAAAGGTCTAGCTGACCTGGACAGGGTCCTAGTTCCACCACTGACTGGCTGTGGCACCTTGCTCTACTTCAGCTTCCCCATCTGTAAAATGGGGAGAGTGAACTTCCACCTCACAGGGTTGTTCTGAAGTAAATAAGTAAAGGGAATGCTCTACATGTTGTTACGCACTGTTCAGTTCCAGAGTGTTCCATGAAACACCAGTGCTGCAGGATTTTAGCAGGGGCTGGGCAGAGAGGCTGCCAAACATAAAACTGCTGAATAATAACCAAATTAGGGCTTCTCTGGTGGCTCAGTGGTAAAGAATCTACCTGCCAATGCAGGAGATATGGGTTTGATCCTTGGGTCAGGAAGACCCCCTAGAGAAGGAAATTTCCCACTCTAATGTTCTTGCCTGGAAATCCCATGGACAGAGGAGCCTGGTGGGCTACAATCCATGCGGTCACAAAAGACGGAGCAGCTAAACAACAACACCAAATTAAATAGATGGTTCTTACTCAGAGCTGTGCCTTTTGGATGGGAAAAGTGTATGCAGAAATTCCCAGACCTTTTATTGTAGAGAGAGTACACTTTTGGAAGTACAAGACTAGACAGTAAGGATAATAACTGACAGTGGCTAAGAGGTACTCTTAGGTCCTGTTCCAAGCCCCTTTACTCCCAGTGTCTCACATAATCCTTATGATATCCCATGAGAGAACATGTTAATCATCTCTTCTTACAGGTAAAGAAACTTGGCATAGAGAGGTTAAGTAAGTTACCCAAGATCACACAGTCAGTAAAGTGAGAACTGGAACCCAAACACACGTGATCTGGCTCCAGAGCTCACTTATTTAACAGCTATACTCTCCTTCCTCCATTAAATACTGTTGGCTGGTGGTATTATTATTATTATTCCAAAACAAGGTAATAGTAGGGCCTTAATTATGTATTATGTATGCATTTGCTGATTCAGCAAATGTTTGTCAAGCATATATTTATGGCCAGACGCTGAGGGTATAACTGTGGGGAAGACAGTCACACTTCCTTTCCTCATTGTGCTTTTGGTCTAGTGGGTAACATAGGTAATCAGGTGATCGCAATGGAATGGGTAATATATACTGTAATAGGGAGATGCCTGAAGTGCTAGGGAAGCTCTTGGAAGGAATAACTACCTCAAACTTAGCAAGAATCACTGGAGGAAGTGACTTTTAATCAGAGGCTTGAAAGTGATTGAAGTTAGTCAACTGAAGGCGTGAGAGAGAGGGAAATGTTCTAGGCAGTGGAATAGTATTTGCAAAAGCTCAGAGGCTAGAAAGAGCATTAGAAAGGGGATGGTGAGAGATGAGACCTCAGAGGGGAGCAGGGGCTCTCTTCATGGACATTCCGTATTAGCTGGGCTGTGACACTGCCACTATGCTGATGTTTGTCCCTGAACCAAAAGGCCAGCTGTGCCCCTTGAGCTCTTGTGCTTTTTATGGTAAGCATCCCATGTATAACTCTGTCTCATGCTTATGATTTGTCCATTCAGTGGTCTGATTCTTGCATAAGATGTTAACTTCTTAGAGTCAAGAAGGGTGTCTTGTTCATTAGTTAGTATATCTCCAGAAGCTTCCACCATGGATGGTGTTCATTAAGGATACATTTTGAATGGATGCTATCTTTTCTTTGTAAAATGGGTTATCCCCTTCTGCTTTCTTGAGCCAACTATCACCTTTCCTCATGTCCATCATTGTACCTAGCAGTTAATGTCCTGGGTGGCAATTCAGTGGTGCCTGCTGGCTCTTGGGGCTGTATTCTCTGGCTTCCTCTTTCAGGTTTGTGTTGTACTGTTATTTTCCCGCCCCACCTGGTGAGCTCTGGACTGTAATCCGCATACTTGATTTTGAAACCTTCTTCCCAGCCTTTTAGTTTGCTTCTTCTAATCTGCAGTAGGCTGGAAACAAAATCCCTTACCATGATTTGATAAGACTGTTCTCAACTAAGAGTTTGAGTTAATCTTTGAGTTAGGTCCTAAAGTTGGGTCTTGCATGAGAAACATGCAGATACCATTGCACATTGAACATATATATTAGCTAATCAGAGGCCTTCTTCCTGTTTACCCTACTCCAGGAAAGGTCAGGTAACACTCCAGGGGTGGGGGTCATCAGTTGGGAGAGCCTCTGACTGGTGCAGAAGAGCTGATGGACCACTGATTCACCAGACCATAAGAAAGTGTGGTCTGTTCTCCAGTTACACACTCCAACAACTTCATTTTGACCAAACATTTGAAATACTACCACCTAAGCCATCTTATCTGGGTGTTATCTATAAACCTCAGGCCGACCTCTGTTAGGGCAGGTTCCATAGAGAGTATGCTGGCACCTTCACTTGAGCAGGGAAAGAAGAGAAAGTGTAAGCCAAGGCTAGGACCAGAACATCTGGGCTCTGATTCCTTCATTTGCAAAATGAGGGTGAAAGCATGTGTGATGGGGAAATAGCATGAAGACTCAGATTAGACCTGGGCTCTAATCCTCATGCAACCACTTATTAGCTGTCTGACCTCTGTACTTTAGCTTTCTCATCTATAAAATGAGAATTATAATGCCTGGTTCCCTGGTGGGTCAGTCAGTAAAGAATCCACCTGCAGTGCAGGAGACCCAGGTTCAATCCCTGGATTGGGAAGATCCCCTGGAGAAGAAAATGGCAACCCACTCCAATATTCTTCTCTGGAGAATCCCATGGACAGGGGAGCCTGGCGGGCTACAGTCCATGAGGTCATAAGAAGTCGAACATGATTGAGGGCTAAGCAACAAGCACTGTATAGAGTAGTTAGGGGAATTACATAGATTGTGTGAAGTGACCCTGTCAGCCAAAGAGCAGAGAAGGTCAGTTGTTGTTGTTCAGTTGTTCATTTGTGTCCAGCTCTTTGCTACTCCATGGACTACATCACGCCAAGTTTCTCTGTCCTTCACCATCTTCTGGAACTTGCTCAAACTCCTGTCCATTAAATCGGTGATGCCATCCAACCATCTCATCCTCTGTCATCCCCTTCTCTTGCCTTCAATTTTTCCCAGCATCAGTGTCTTTTCTAATGAGTCAGCTCTTTGCATCAGGTGACCAAAGTATTGGAGCTTCAGCATCAGTCCTTCCAGTGAATATTCAGGATTGATTTCCTTTAGGATTGAGTGGTTTGATCTCTTTGTAGTCCAAGAGATTCTCAGGAGTCTTCTCCAACACCATGGTTCAAAAGCATCAATTCCTCAGCACTCGGCCTTCTTTATGGTCCAACTGTCATATCCATATGTGACTACTGGAAAAATCATAGCTTTAACTAGATGGACCTTTGCTGGTGAAGTAGTCTCTGCTTTTTAATATGCTGCCTAGGTTTGTTGCTTTTCTTCCAAGGAGCAAGCATCTTTTAATTTCATGGCCGTGGTCACCATCTGCAGTGATTTTGGAGCCCAAGAAAATAGTCTGTCACTGTTTTCACTGTTTCCCATCTATTTGCCATAAAGTGATATAGGTGAAATCTCTAGGTTTAGGAAGAATCATGACAGTCTTCTGGCTTTGAGTGACTTTTCAATAGGAAGTTCAGTTTTGTAGGAGGAGGAAATGCATAAACTCCATTCTAAGACATCTTGGAAAAGAATGGCTTAAGAATTGTCTGGTGCTTTTGACTACACAGGCAGGGTTCTTTCTTGACTTATTTACATGCGTTTATCCAGTAGGAGGAGCCTGCCCTCTGCAGGCCCTGTGCCGTGGACTCAGGGAGGAGCAGGTACTAGTAGGTAGGACCCAAATTCCACCTCCAGTGAACTAAGCTTAGGAAGGAACATAAGGCAAGTACTCTGACAATTTCTACATGAGGCAGAAAGAAACCCCATCACCTTCGCAGGGTAGATATTGTTCTGTAGGGTCTTCGTTCCTAAGGAAAGGCCCCAGAATTTAGGTAGCCTTCCAAATATTGTCCATAGTGGGACTGTTGAGGACAGCAAGCATAAGTCATGACTACCGCTATGAACAGGGACAATGTGATCACTAGCCCAGAGGGTCCTGTAAAGTGATGCAACTGGTTTTAGGTTCTTTTGTATCAATTTAGAGAGAGAGAGAGTCACTAATAATAATACTTGAGTGAGCCTAGGGGTTTTTGGTTCTTTGACACATGCAATAGTTGTTCCCTTAGCCTTCAAAAATGCTCACAATACATTTATTAAGGGGAAAAAAGCAGATTACAAAATTGCAATATAGTAAATTCCAAATTTGTAAGATATACATGTAGGATATATATGCAGGTATCTTCTGCATATACCAGACTATTAAATGCCATTTCTCAAGTTGCTGAGATAATCATGCTTTTTCTCCTTTATACTTTCCTGTAGTTTCAAATTCTTAATGGCTTTTATAAACTTAAAAATCCTTTACAAAATATTAAATATTAGATTGTAAACATCTTCAGAGCACGCGGAGGCACGTTACTGTTCTGCTAAGAACAGCCTCTGTCTGCCTCCTGACTTGTCCTCTGTCTTGCCCTTGCCTGCTTTTCTTCACCCTTCAAAGCTCTCATCTTTTGAGATCCTTTCTTCATGCCCAAATTGAGCTAAGCTCCCTTCTGGCTTTTTATATCATCCTGTTATATAATAGCATTTATCTCAGGCAATACCGTAAACATCAGTTTATTGTCTGCCTCCTTTGTCAGGTTAGGTCAGGGACCATATCTGATTCATTTCTATGTCCCCAAACGAATCCTATCACATAATAGATGTCAGTAAGCCTTTGTGGAATTAACCAGGCGCTGTTTTACTTCCTCTTTCCCAGCACAGATGGCCAGGCATATAGTAGGTGCCATTATTTGTTTAGTAAGGAAGTAGATGAATGAATGAAGGAAGGAATAAAAATGCCAAGAGGAAGAAAGTGAGATTGGTGGCTCTTGGCATTTGTTGCTAATGAAAGGGTTTGTGTTGCTGTCCCCTTAGTCCTGGTCACCCGAGAGGATGACTTCAACAACCGGCTGAACAACCGCGCCAGCTTCAAGGGTTGCACAGCCCTACACTATGCTGTCCTCGCTGATGACTACCGGACCGTCAAGGAGCTGCTTGATGGAGGTGAGAGCGTGGGTGAGTGGGGCAGAGGGCTTGATCGGTAGGAAGTGTGGACTTAGCTGCCTCTCTCCTCCAGAAATGCCAAGCTTCCCCAAAGCTTTATTGCCCCCAGAGCTGGAAAGCCCCAAAGGTGCCGGTATTCTGTGACAGTGGCCACGTGCATGCAGGATTCGCCCTCATGTGGCTGGAGTGGGTTCTTTACCTACAGTTGTGTGGTGTACCATGCCATCCTGCCTGAACATTCATGCTCTGAGTTTTGCTTGTTGTGTCCCCCGAAAGTATCCTCTCTTCTACTCTGTGTCCTCCAGAGCAGGACTTGTGGACCAAGGGGGGAGAGCCTTCAAATATCTACTAACCCCAGACTCAAAAGACATCCACCTTGATCGCCACCACCACCACCACCCTAGTCTAAATCAGGCCTCTTCCATTACTCTGGTTCATTGCACTCTATTCTTTTTCCATGGTTGCACTTGCTGCAATCTTGAATTTTGTGTCTGTGTTCAGTAGCCTTCTCCCTAACTTGACTTTGAGCCCCCTAAGGGCGGAACTTTGGCTGATTCATTCTAGCACCTGACATAGTACCTGACCCACAGTAAAAACTCAATAAATTATCAAATGTTTGACTACCCTTCTTTTGGGTACCCCATACTCAGGCTGGTCTGGTCCTGTCCAGAGCTGGTACCTGCTAGAGGCCTCCCAGGCAGTCACTTGCCCTCATCTTACTCCAGCCTCTCCTTGGGAGAGCAAGGAGAGCATCCTGCCAGGATGCATGGTGCCCAGGCACCTGAGTTGGTATGCCACTATGGCCCTGACTTCCTGTTTATGCCCTCACAGCACTTCTTGAAGGTTTAAGGACCCTCTCTTGGGCCTGGACACCAAGGCATTCATTGTCAGTGGTCATTCTTCATAAACCTGGGAGCTCGAAGGATCTTTGGAAGTCCTCCAGTTTACCTGATTGCCCACCCTCTCTCCTCCTGGCAGAAACCTCTCCAGCAGCTAGCTGGCTGGTCTTTCTTTGGATTCTCTCAGAGACTGAGGGAACCCTCCTTCTTCCCTGAGAGCCCATTCCATTTTAATTCTGTTGTGACTGGTTAAATAGATTCTTTTAAGTAGGTGTGATTTTCTTCTCTGTATCTTCTGCCAGCTGTCCTCTGCAGTCAATCACTGTTTCAAAACCCCATCTTCAAAGAAAATACTTTCAGCCCCAGAATCTTTGCCTCTAGCCCAGTGTCCTCATATCATCTTCTAGTGTTTGTGATTGGACTGGAAGGGTTTCCCAGTAACCCTCAAGTCCTACCACCTTCCATCTACCACAGTCACACTGACTTAAGACCCAGGCCTGGCCCACAGCCCCAGCCTACAAGGGACCTGCCCCAGTGCAGCCAGTGTGCGCCTTGGTCTGGGAGGAACACTGCAAGGGGCAGTGCTGCTCACGGATATGGTGACAGCATCTAGGTTGACTGGTGCTTTTGGAGCAAGAACTCACTGTTTACAGGAGCAGAGACCTAGAAAACATCCCCAGGCAACATGCTACTCACTTTGTCCTTTGGAAAGCTCTCCAATGAGAGACATTTGTAGCTAAGAATTAAAATGTTCACTATGGGGCTTCTCTCTGCTGTGCCTTAAAATCAATCAATACCCCCAGCTATTGTCCAGTGGTTTACATTCTCCACTTCCCATCAGCCCCTAAATGGACAAGGAACTCATTCTACAAAGAGTCCCTCTCCCCAGCCTTGCAGATCGAACACCTTTAAAATGAAGAAGCCAGGCCTTTTATAAAACACCCCTACCCTTACCCCCCAGGCCAAGGCTGGCCATTTGAGCCGTTCCAAGGGCATGGTTCCTGCCTGTTGACTTGGAACAGATGCCCTTAGCCCCCACCTTTACACTTCACCCACCTGCCTTTTTACCCAGAATCCATTTATACCCCCTGCCCTAGCCTCCCAGCCTCAAGGGCCAAAACCATTAACCCACTGATTTCTCTCTTTCCGACCTGAACAAGTGGCCATCCCTCAGGGCCTGCAGGCTTGCCAACTTCTGACCTCCCTCCCCCCCTTGACCTCTTGGTCTGCTTGTGTGTGTGACCAGCCAACCGAGAGGCAGGATCCTGTTCCCTTGTCCTAGGGGCTCTTGCCAGTAACATTTCCAAAGTTTCTGACCTCAGCTGACCTCCAGAAGGTTTCAGGGAGGGCAGCCCCTGATTTCCTGACCATCCAGCTCTTTCATCCTGTATTTGCCACTAGCTTTGCTGCAGCACCTTAGAGACTTTCTGTGTGAGACCGAAAGCAGGCCTAGACATGGGGCAAGCCTGTGCTGATGGGATCGACACACAACTCTTGTCCTTAAAATTGCTTTGTCCACAAGGATTTAGGGCCCCCAGATCTTAGAGGGTTGGAGCTAGAGGGGGCAGCCGCACTCACGCACTGATCAGCAGTCCCTACATGAGAGCTGGGGGAGGTCCAGGCAGCAGCAGCAGTAGTCTGGTAATGTGGGAGGTTCTCTGACCCCTTAAGAGGCAGCATGGAGTAATAAACAGGGCTTTAGAGTCAGGCCAGCCTGGGTTTGAATCCCAGCTCCCCCACCTACTAGCTCTGTTGGCTTAGACATGTTACCTTATCTCTCTAAGCCTAAGTTTTCTTGTCTGTAAAATAACAGCTGGGAGGGGCTTTCTTGGTGGTCCAGTGGTTAAGAATCCGCCTTGCAATGCAGGGGACATGGCTTTGATCCCTGGGTCAGGAAGATCCCATGTACTGTGGAGCAGCTAAGCCCATGCACCACAACTGCTTAACCAGCACTCTAGAGGCCCTGAACTGCAACTGCTGAAGCCCACACGCCTAGAGCCCATACTCTATGAGAGAAGCCCCCACACTGCAACAGAGTGGCCCCAGCCCACCACAGTTAGAGAAAGCCTGCATGCAGCAGTGAAGACCCATCACAGCCAAATAAATAAATAACATCTGGGAAGTATCACAGGGATTAGTGGGTGTGAGGATTAGTGGTAACATCTGTAAAGGTCCCAAGTACAGATAGGTTCTCCATGATTGTGTAAAGAAATCAAATGCTCACCCTGGCAGCTGTAATCCCATTCCTTCCACATGAAATCTATATTCCTGTCTAAAACTTCTTAATTCTGTTTCTGCCTACAGCTTCTCCACCCTGCCCCAAACACCATCATGTTCCCTCTCTTCTCAGCTAGATCCTCTAAGGAAGCCTCTCCAGGTGGTCTGGTCTGCTCTGATAGTGCCGCCTCTGAACACTTCACTGTTGGGATGGTGCTTAGCACAGAAAAGCCGCTTCATCTTCAGGACGCCCCATAACATAGTGAGAAGAACACAAAATTAGGGATCAGACAGACTTGGGTTTAAATCTCAGCTCTGTAGTGTGACTCTGAGTAAGCCAGTTATCACCTTTGACCTCAGGGCACCCTAGGGTGGATCTGGCAAACTCTGCTGAGAGAGGCACAGACTGGTGGAGGAGACAGATACGGAAACAGGCAGTGACAACAGGTGAGTGCCTCAGCAAGGTTCTGAACAAAGGGCTCTGGGAAGACCAAGGAGGAAATACCTGCTTCTGCCTGGTGAGCAGGGAGGTTGGGTCAGTTACAGAAGGCTTCCCAGAGGATGGCTTGCTTGAGCCTTGTCGGGGAGGGCAGTGAGAATTTGCCAGACGGATTTGTGTGCAAGAGTTCTGAGTCCAGTGCCAGCTTTCTACCCCCAGCCTCCACAGAAAAGTGGATTCACTGGCTTCTCTGGTTTTCCTTTTGAAAAGTGCTGCTTCTTCGTGGGTCACTGTCTTATGAGCAGAAAGGCCTGCTTCAGCACTTGACTGCCACGTACAGGAAAAGGTTAGAGGAAGGAAGGAAAGGCAAGACTGAAAAGACGAGTAATTTGAGAAGGTGGGGAGCCTCCTTCTTCAAGCCCCTGGAGCTGACTCATCCCTGTGGTTCCAAGGCCTTTAAGGTGCTTTTACAGCTTTTCCTCCCAGGAATGTGATCCCACTTTCACAGATCCATTTTCCTAAAACGTATCTCTTACCATGCAGCCTTTCTCATCCAGGGTTCCTCTGGAAAATTAAACTCTTAACACTCTCAGGCATCTGTTATACACAGGGTTATTAATTTCTCTCCTATCTGAAGTGGTACAAGTTATGTGCTGTTCCTGAGAGAACTGGAAAAATCATTACTCAAATAATTTCCCAGTTGTGGTTCAGAGGAGAAACCCCAGATGAGAAAGGAAGGAGCATAAACTGTGGAGTCAGGATCTGAATACCACCCTGCCACTTAACAGCCATGTGTCTGGGGAAGCTGTGACATCTCTAAAGCTCTCTTTCCTCATCGGGAATAAGAGTGTGCCACCTATCCTCTAAGGTTTTGTCAGGATTGGGCATGTGTAGGTTCCACAGAGTAGGCACTCTACATATAATGTGTTACTAACTTCAAAGCACCCAGCACTTACATATTTTTTTTAAAGGGAATCCTACCCATCCTAATTTGTTAACCTGGCTTTAGAGTTGCTCTAGTCTGACCCTCACTTAACTGTTTTTTCCCACTGCTGCCCTAATGTCTCCAGTTACACCATCATAATGTCTGTTCCATGTTCCCACCTCAGTGCCTTTACCCTTGCAGTTGTTTGTGCCTCTCATTTCCCTTCAAGACTTTGTTTCTCGGAATGGTTTCTACCAGCCAGTACCCAGCTCTCATGCTGTCTGCCTTCTAAGGTCTGCCCTGTTCCCTGGGATTCGGGTCCAGCCCCCCTCTACTGCACTGAGGTTGACTGAGGACAAAGACTGTGTGTTACTTTCCCTGGCTTCTGTGCCACAGTGCCCTGCCCATAGTTCAATACCTATTTGGATGTGCCGGAACCTCCAAAGCCACTGTAGATTGGATACCACTGGAGATGTGGTGTCTTTGACTCCTGGGCCGCTTGCTTTAGTGTCATAATATATCTGACTTTCTAGAGCTTCACCTGTGAAGCTGTCTTAGTCACAGTGCCCCTCCCCTGCCCTTTCAGCCACCAGTGTGCATCACCTCAGAAACGCCGGGCTTTCTGACACCTAACAATACCTTCCCCAGTGCTTCCCTTAGCCTCTTTCCTCCTTACTTTCTTGGCTCTTCCCTCTGTCCAAGTATAGGGCTCATTTGTTAGTATTAACCAGCCTTCCTTAAATTCCCACCATCACTGCCTGAGGCAAGGAACCTTTCCAGTGCTGGTATCTTCCCTTTAATAGCCTGTTAGTTTGTTGTCTGGGCTAAAAACTTAAACCTCTGTTTCTTGTTCCACTTCAGTGTCTGCCCATCTGTTTGCGCTTCCAGATGTGAAGGGATTGGTTCTGCCTCAGGCTGTGCTCTCTGGAAATGTCATCCTCTGATTCTTGCCAGCAATACAGGGAAGGGGAATGAGCCCTGGGCTGAAGATCAGATGTTCTGGCTCTGCCACCATCAAAGCCTCTCTCCTTTAGGCAAGTCCCTTCTCCTTCATAGTAAAATAGAGAGATTAGGGTAGCTGATCGGAAGGACTCCTTCCAGCTCTCTGGGCGCGTCTCCTGTCACAGGCCTCACCCACAGCACCTAGGAAGTAAAGATGATCCAGACATGATCTTTGCCCTTAAGGAGCTCATAGGTCGGTGAGGAAATCAGACATTTTAGCCAAAAGTTGCCATCTGGTGTATTGATGGAGATGTATATAGAAGGTGCTAGTGGAACACAAAGAAAAGACCATTTAAATCTCTGAAGAGAGCAGGGAGAGCATGCTATAGGAGATGGGGATTACATGAGGTCTTAAAGGATGAGTGTGAGTTTACCAGGTGGAGAGAGAAAGGCGCAGGGGGACCAGCATGTTCAGGGGTATGAAGTAGGAAGCAGCATGCTGAATTCAGAAGAGCTGAATTTGTAGGGTATGGATTGAAGAATGGAAAGCAAGAGCCAGTAATGAAGGCCTGTAACATAAGATATGCTAAGGAAATAGAACTTTTCCTCCAATGGGAAAGTTCAAAATAGACAAACCACCCCGTGTAAGAAGTCAGTTTGGCAGTTACCCTCAAGAGGGCAGATAGTTACTGGGGAAGGACACACAGAGACTTCAGAAGTGTTTAATGTTCTGCCTGTTTATCTAGATACTGGTTATATATCCACTTCGAGAAAATTCTTTGACTTGTATCCTTATGCACTTTTTGTACTTTTGTGTATATACATTAGACTTGAAAGAAAGGTTAGAGAAAAACAGGGGAAGAAATTGATTAGGAGGAGCAGGGTTGAAGAAAGGAAAATTATTTCAAAATAATTGAAAATATTTGAAAATATTTTGAAAGCTATATTAGGGACTTCCTTGGTGGTCCAGTGGTAAGACCCCATGCTCCCAATGCACGCGGCCCAGGTTTGATCCCTGGCCAGGGAACTTGAACTCACATGTTGCGATATGCCATAACTAAAAATGGCCCATGCCGGGACCTGACACAGCCAAATAAACACCGAGTGTGTTTTGTTTTTTTCCAAGCTATTTTAATTGTCTAGATGGGGCCTAAAGCAAGGTAGTTGCAGTGGGAGAGGAGACTGATCCCAGAGTGATTTAGGAGTAGCATCAGTTGGATCAGATGGTGAGAGAAAAGGAGCAGTCAAGATTGGTCCAGATTCTGGACCAGATGGCCAATAGATGGTATGTGCCTGTGCTGAGGTAAGGAATACTGGAAGGAGCTATGGGTGGAATTGAGGGGCAGAGGAATGACTGTTCTGCTTTGAACATTTTCCTCCTCTCTCCCTCACGCTTTCAGAATGCACGGTCCAGTGTTCTAACTATTCCCTTGCTTCTTTCTTCCTTCTTTGTACTCAACTTGATGAAACACTAACCCTACTTAAACCCAATTTCTTTTTATTTCATTCTGTATCTGAAGAGCTGAATATTGCTTCAGGGGAAAAAAAAATCATACAACCATGCTAACTGGACTCACTTTACATTTATGTATGCTCTACCTCACACTTCATAGAGAAAGTGAATTGCAGTCATAAGAGAACTGCCTTACCATCCCACTGTCACTCCATCAGCCTCCCTGCCTCTGTACTCCCATATGCTGCCATCCACTTCTACAATGGAAGACGTTCCCAGTTTCAGCTCTGCTTTCGGCTCAGGCTCCTATTTCCACTTGTTTCTCAATTATTTCGTTCCTCCAATGATCCCATCTTTCCTACATCTCTATTTTCTCCTCTCTGCTGGCTCATTTCCATCATCATGAAAACATGCCTTAATGTCACCCATCTTAAACAACAAAGCAAACTAAAAACTTCCTTGACCCCCATATCTACCTCCATCTGCTACCTCATTTCTCTGCATCCCTTCATGGTTAAAAGTCCTCAAAAAAAAAAAAAAAATGATTGCTAACCACTGAATTCGCTTGCCTGGCTCTAGCTCTTTCCTCAGTCTCAGTGTCACCACGGCCAAAATATACTTCTGTTTTTCCCCAAAATTGATATTCCCCAAGTCTTCCCCATCTAGTTTTCAGGCCATAAATTTTAGAGTCATGTTTGAATTCTCTTTCTCATTTACACCACCTGTCAAGTCCTTCAGTGAGTCTTGTCACCTCTGCCTCTAAAGTGATCTGGAACCATCCCCTTTCTGCCATTCCCATTGCTGTACCTCTAGTCCCAGTGCAGGATGATCCAGTTCTCCTGGATAATCACCACAGTTTCCTAACTAGTCTCACCATTTCCGCTTTTGTCTCCCTGAATCCATTTTCCACATAACTGCCAGTAGAATCTTTTTAAAATGTAAACCTTGTCTCTGCTGTTTAAAATCTTCCGTTGGCATACCAGTGAAACCAGCATAAAATCCAAAGTCCTTACCAAAGCCTGCAAGGCTCTACGTAGTCTAGACCCTTCCTGCCTTCTGTGACCTCATCTCTAGTCACTTCCTCACCCACGGGGTTCACTCTTCTCCCGTGACACAGGCCTTCTTTCATCCCTCAGCCACACTCAGCTGCTTTCCATCTTGGGGTTTCTGTACCAACCTCTCCCAGTGATGGGAACACTCTCCTCTTGGGAATTCAGGTGTCAACTCAAATTCCCTTCCTCAGAGACCTTCTTGGCCACCATAGTAAAATAGCCCCTCCAGTCACTTTGCATCATATTACCTTATTTTATATTCTTTGTGGTATTTATAAGTCCCTGAAGTGATCATGTTTGTTTGATGTTTATCATCAGCCTCTACTCCCTACTAGGATGAAAGCCTTATAATCACAGAGACCTTGTCTCTTTATTTTACTGCCGTATTCACAGTTCTTAGGGAAAAAAAACCTCACAGCTGGCAGATGGTAGGTGAGTAATAAATAGCTGTTGACCAGCTGGGGAACCTGTGGGATACTCTTGTAGAGATGCGTAGTGGGCAGCTGGACAAATGAGTCTGAAGCTCAGGAGAGAAAGGACTATAAGTTGTATATGAAGATTTGAGAGTTGTCAGTCTCTTGAGGGTGGTGGAAGCTGAGTTGTCCTTGAAGAGTTGAGGAGCTGAAGAGGCCCAAGAACACAACTGAGAGCCTACATATCAGGTGTGAGCATATAAGAGGAGCCAGTGCAAGAGATTCCAGGAAACAGGAGAAAGGAGAAGCAGAAGAGAGCTGGAGAGGGGTTGCAGTGATGCTCAAACTATCTGAAAAACTTGTCTTCTGCAGGTTTTGTTTTTTTTTTAATTTTAGAAAAATTATATTTTAAAGGGCATACAAAATACAGGCCCAAATTTGTCATTGGGTTCAACTGACGAAATTACTCTTAAGTTGGTATAAAAGTTTCTGGACACTTACTCATACTTACTGTGCTTATCTCATCGATGACTGGTAACAAAGTTCACAGACCAGCACCAGTATGTGGACTGAACTTCAAGCATCATTGCTCTAATGGTACTCCTGGGCAAGAGGGGAAGACAGATGAACAGAATATAGCCTCTGCCCTCAAGTTGCTTAAAGCCCAGTGGGGTAAGCAGTGTGAGATACACAGACACATTATGTGGTAGAGAGATCAAAGCACTACCATTAGGATGCAGGAACTGGAGACCATGGTCTGCCCCAGCTCTGCCACCCTCTCATCCCAGGAGAACCTCCAGCAGATCGCAGCCTCTCTGTGGAGTCACTTTTTTCATCTGTATGATAAATCATAGCAGATTACTGGATGCTAAAGTTTTCTTCTGGTTATTTTTGATACAGAGCTAAAAACCCTCCATGCCAGCAATTTTCTGTGGAGGGATAGTGACTTCTAATGGGTGCCAGGTTTCTTTGGAGGATGATAAAAGTATTCTAAAATTAGATTATGGTTATACAACTCTGTAAATATACTTTTTGAAAAACCCATTAAACTGTATACTTTAAATTGGTGAACTTTGTGGTATGTAAAGCTATTTAAATTTAAAAAAAAAAAAAAAGGAAAGTAATAAAATCCTCCATGCTACTCAAAACCAGAAAAGATTGGCATGGATGGTGCCTGGTTGTAGCCTTGGACTAGTTGGTCCGATAGCTAATGTGGTATATAGGAGGGGACCCTCTGATATAACAGTTTCTTTTTAAAGAACACTATTAAAAAGTTACCTGAAAAACTTTCTCTTACCTATACTGGTATTTTTATTGATTGCACACCTCATTCTTTTTTTTTTTTTTTGGCTGAGGCACACAGCTTGCAGGCTCTTAGTTCCCCAACCAGGGATTGAACCCATGCCCTTGGCAGTGAAAAAGCATGGAATCCTAACTAGCCACTGGACCATCAGGGAATTCCCAAACTACTCATTTTTAATGAAGCTTAGTGTGAGAGAGTATAGACATTTAGGCTAATAGTCACAAAATTATTAGCTAATTACCACTGAGAGAAGTAGTATTAAGAAAAAGTAGGTGGTAGGAGTGTAAATGGACTGAACTTCAAGCATCATTGCTCTAATGGTACTCCTGGGCAAGAGGGGAAGACAGATGAACAGAATATAGCCTCTGCCCTCAAGTTGCTTAAAGCCCAGTGGGGTAAGCAGTGTGAGATACACAGACACATTATGTGGTAGAGAGATCAAAGCACTACCATTAGGATGCAGGAACTGGAGACCATGGTCTGCCCCAGCTCTGCCACCCTCTCATCCCAGGAGAACCTCCAGCAGATCGCAGCCTCTCTGTGGAGTCACTTTTTTCATCTGTATGATAAATCATAGCAGATTACTGGATGCTAAAGTTTTCTTCTGGTTATTTTTGATACAGAGCTAAAAACCCTCCATGCCAGCAATTTTCTGTGGAGGGATAGTGACTTCTAATGGGTGCCAGGTTTCTTTGGAGGATGATAAAAGTATTCTAAAATTAGATTATGGTTATACAACTCTGTAAATATACTTTTTGAAAAACCCATTAAACTGTATACTTTAAATTGGTGAACTTTGTGGTATGTAAAGCTATTTAAATTTAAAAAAAAAAAAAAAGGAAAGTAATAAAATCCTCCATGCTACTCAAAACCAGAAAAGATTGGCATGGATGGTGCCTGGTTGTAGCCTTGGACTAGTTGGTCCGATAGCTAATGTGGTATATAGGAGGGGACCCTCTGATATAACAGTTTCTTTTTAAAGAACACTATTAAAAAGTTACCTGAAAAACTTTCTCTTACCTATACTGGTATTTTTATTGATTGCACACCTCATTCTTTTTTTTTTTTTTTGGCTGAGGCACACAGCTTGCAGGCTCTTAGTTCCCCAACCAGGGATTGAACCCATGCCCTTGGCAGTGAAAAAGCATGGAATCCTAACTAGCCACTGGACCATCAGGGAATTCCCAAACTACTCATTTTTAATGAAGCTTAGTTGAGAGAGTATAGACATTTAGGCTAATAGTCACAAAATTATTAGCTAATTACCACTGAGAGAAGTAGTATTAAGAAAAAGTAGGTGGTAGGAGTGTAACGGAGGCCTAATCTAGTCTGAAGCAGATGAGGGAGGTCTTCCCTGAGCAAATGGCATATACATGGAAACCTGAAGTGTAGATGTCAACCAGTCACTTAACTTGAGCCTGTGAAGAGCAACAGCCATTAGTCACCCAGAGAGACGCAGCCGTCTAGTCAGGGGCACAGTGGGGAACAGAGGGATTCTGTAGTGATGTCATTGCAGTTCACGTAGTAGGTCAGGGCTAAAGAGGGTCCTTAGTGACCCCAAGGCCTGTCCTCTGCCTTTGGCCTGGGCATTGCAGAATGATGAGCTGTCCCTAGGGAAGGGTGTTTCTGTATCCCAGATCTGTGGACATAGAGGAGTCGCTGCTTTAGCTGAGTTAGAGATGAGAGTGCCTGGGCGCCAGAGCCCCAGCTCTCCAGAGCCACCTGCCACCAGGCACCCGCATTTCATCAGGGCTTTAATCGGCTCCAAGCAGTCCTCAGATGAGCCTGGCTGGTATCCGGCATGAGCTCATCATCATCAGTGGCAGCTGGAGGCCAAGGCTCCCTTGGGTGAGGGAGAGGTCAGCATTTGTTGGGCCAGGTCTGTTCTGTGTTCTCCATCTCCACTGGGCCTGGAAACATCTGAGTAGGATTCCAGTTTCCCATGGCAGGGTCGGCTGCCCTTTGCCAGCCCACTCGTGCCCATCCAGTGAGTGTGCTCTTGGGTAGAATGCAGACAGAAAGGGTGGCACAGGGTTTCAAGAAGGAGAACCTTAGTCCCTAGAGGTCAGGACCTGCAAAATAGCAGCGGAGGTCCATCCCAGGGTCAGATGGGTCAGAACCAAGGTTCCGTTCCCAAAACAGGTTCACATCTAGCTTTCATATACCCTGCTGCTTTACGCAGAGTCCTAGCAGTGTCACATGGAGAACACAGCAGAAATGCTCTCTGTAGGCTGATCCACAGTCTTCTGCCTGAACATCATTTTGGAAATGAAAAATTCTTTTAAGTGCAGCAAAAGAAAGGAGCCTGCCACTTCAGGAACCCTTCAGAAACTCCCTTAGTAATGAACCCTATGCAGCACTAATGTGACCTACACTAACTCAGCCTTGCAGTGGATGGAACCTTAAGTAAGTCCCTTCCTCCTCACTGGGCTTCATTTTCCCCACCTATAAAGTTAGTTGGATTGCAGTCTCAAAGCTCCTTTTAATTTTCATATTTTGTAATTCTGAATGAATAATTGCCCTCTGATTTAATTGTGAATCTAAGTATTCACATTTATTCAGCAGCTATTAATTAATTTCCTGCAGCTGACCACCAGCATCCCTTAGAAGAGGTTCCTAGAAAGGTTACTCTGCTCTTAAAGCAGCCTGTATAATTTCTTTATCACACTTACCACAGCAAGTAGCTATTCAGTTATCTGATTAATAGATCTTGCCTTCATTACACAGGTTAGGGTCTGGATCTGCAGGACTTATATCCCCAGCACCTTGCACTATCCTTAGCACATGATAGATGCTCAGTGAATGTTTGCTGACTGAGTTTATTTATAAATGGGCACCAAGCATTGCAGGAGTAGAAAGAAAGATACAGGCCCTTCCTTCAGACTTCTCACTGTAGAGCGCTGGTTCAGTGAAAAGGCCCAAACACAAAGCACAGTGAAAACACCATGACAGTAGGTAATGGAACTCTAAATTAAACAAAGGGCAAGAAACGAACAAAAAAAAACAGTGAGTGTGATAAATGAGGTGAGAAAGGGGGAAGATCAGTGTGAACATTGTAGAAGGCTACATGGAGGAGAGGGCCTGGAGGCAGATCCTGAAGGACAGGCAGAATAGATCAGCAGAGGGAGGAGGGAAGCTTTTCAGGTGTGGGAGGAGCAGAAATGAGCCTTGTGTGTTTGAGACCTGGAGGAAACTGGCCACGTGTCAGATGGTGAGTAGGGTAAGGCCAGAGCATGGAGGACCTTGGGGTGAGCCTGAGACTTGTGCTCAGCTCTGAAGCCAGTAGAGAGTCCCTGAAGTGATTGTCTATCGTTGGCTTGTTTTAGTGCTGCAGTGATTTTTACTTTAAAAAATGGCAGGGTGGGAGGGGGAAATCAACATTTCAAGCAGTACCAGGGGATATGAAGTGAAAAGGAAGTCTCCTTTCCACACCTCTGGCCCCCCTCAGTTCCTTAGGTAGCCTCCCTATTGCTGTTGCAAACAGATGATCACAAACTTAGCAGCTTAAAGCAACCCAAATTTAGTAACTTACGGTTCTGGGGATAAGTCTAAAATGGTCTCATTGGACGAAAATCAAAGTGTCATCAGAATGTGTTCCTTTTTGGAGACTCACGGAGAATCTATTTTGTTGCTGTTTGCAGCTTCTTGAGGCTGCCTCGTCTCAGACATTCCTTATCTTGGCCCCTTCCATCCCCAAGCTAGCGCAACCCCTCAAGTCTTTCCCATGTTCTACCACTCTGACATTGATTCTTCTGCCTCTTTTTACTTGTAAAGACTCTTGTGATTACGTTGAGCCCCCCTAGATAATCCAGGGTAATCTTTGCATCTCAAAGTCAGCTAATGAGAGATGTTAATTCCCTTTTGCTGAGTAACTTATATATGCTCAGGTTCCAGGGATTCGAACATGGACATCATTAGAGGTCATTATTCTGCCTGCTGTACTGTCAGAGATATTTTATAAATGTTTTATTTTTCCTCTTGTTTTTGAATAGTTAATTTGCACACAATACAAAATTCAAAAGGGTGAGCGCTCACTCCACAATTGACCAGCACCTGGCATTCTGTGATAAACAAGAATTCCTTCTCTCATTTATTTATTTACTGTTGTGTGTGCTTATGGATACTATTCCTTTAGTGTTCTATAATTTATTACTGTCCTTAGTGGTTATATTGGAGCTAAAATTATCTCAGATTTGGCCAGAGTACCATACCTGCATATTTTTTTTTAATTTCCATATTTTCTTGCATAACTAGATGTTTTGATCTTACCTTATATCCATTTGCCGTTGCCCTGGAATCAGCCATTTCTCTGAGAGTCCTAAGACTCTTTTAGTGGGTAGTTGTATTGGAGACCAAAACATGAGTACTAGATGTACCTATTACTTACATGCATATGCATATACACACTATTATGTATATGCATGTTACATACATATGCACGTGCCTATTTTAGAAGTCCTGAGAATACCAATACCTCCCGTTCCAGTCCATCATTACAGGGTTCTTCCTTGTCCTCACACTTCGTATTTCCATGTCCCTTCTGTAGTGAGAATTCTGACTCCAAATAGCCAATACACAACTCATTTGTATAATCCTATAATGTATCCGAAAGTCTTCAGACCTTCTTCAGCCAAACCACTATAGAAAGTGAACTACTAAGAGTTCAGGTCAGGATATGTTTATAGTTGGCCCAGCTACTCCATCCAAGGCTAAGGGTATATAGTCAAATACTAGTTCCTTGGTTACTTGGGTGTTTTTCCTTTCAGGGTGTTTATGTTGTTAATTTGAAATGCAGTTGGGTTAATTTTTTCCATGTGCTTTCAGTTTTAGAGTTTTTCTCCTCTACCTTTCCTTGTTTTATTTAGTTTTGTTGTTTAAATATATAGACCGTTAACCTTTTTCTAAAAGCTATACAGAAAGGTATAGTCAGAGAAGTAAAACTCCCTCCTGTGTTTCGCTTTCAACCTTTTCCTGCTCTCCTCAGTAAACCCTGACCCTTTGTATTATAGATAATCAATTTTGATTGTTTTCTGGTTTGTCCTTCCTGTATTTCATTGTCTAAGCCAATATATATATGTTTTCTTATTTCTCCTTTTTCCTACGTGAAAGATAATGTATTATACATGCTTTTTGCAGTTGGCTGTTTTCACTTAACCATATTTTCTAGAAGTTACTTGGTAATCATTTCACAGAGATCTTCCTTATTTTTTGTAGTTACATAGTAATCCATTGTGTGTATGAGCTGTATATCTTGTGCTTGGTAGTTAAAAATAATGCTATGTGAATAGCATCTTACATGTACTTTTGGAATAATGGGAGGTACATCTCTACAGTAAAGTTCTACAGGTGCTATTGCTAGGTCAAAGGGTGAATGTATGTCCTTGGTTAGGTACTGCAAATTTCTCCTCCATAAAAGTTATTCCTTTTGCATTTCTGCTTATATTGTGTGAAAGTGGCTGTGTTCTCACAGCCTTGGCAACATTGTATATTGCCAGCCTTTTGAATTTTTACCAATCTAACAGGTGAAATAGAGTACTTTGGTATAGTTTTAGTTTGATTCTCTTACTGTGAGTGAAATGGGCATCATTTCAAACGTTTAAGAATCATTTTTCACCTTTTGTCAATTGTCTGCCAAAATGTCTTTTGCCTATTTTTTCCTAGGACCTTTGGTTTTTGTTTTTCTCTTGATTTTTCAAAGTTCTTTGCATGTTAAGGTTATTAGCTATTTTTCTGTGATGTATGTTACAAATATTTTCTTCAATTTTGTATTGATACAGTTTTAATGCTTCTCATATAATCCTAAATGTATAGCCAGGAGTGAGAACCACTGGGATAGTTTGTAAAGATTGGAACTATTTTTTTTTTCTAAAAAAGAATGGATGCAGAGAGAAAGGGACAAGGGCTGAGTACTCAACCTTGAGTGTCACCCATGACTTGGGACAGAAGAGTGAATAGAAACCTGCAAAGGAAACAAAGGTTTATCATAACTGTTATAGTTATTCAGTCAATGCTGTTCTGGTCATGGGCTATCATAACAAATCCTCATTTTTAATTTGTGCTTCTCTCATCACTTTCTAAAAAGTTGGAAGTTTCCTTTGCCTGTGTTCATCCATCTGGTTTGCCGTAACTCTGAGACAGATTTGGTAAAGTCCTTAGAATTGATTAGGGAAAAGCCCCTTTCAGAAAAAATGAAATCATTAGCATCAGCAAGCAGCTCTGGGTTGAAGTGGTTTTCTTGGTATAGATTTCAAGTCTGTTCCCTGTCTTCTCCTTTTCCTAATCTCCCCACTACCCTTCCACTTTTATTTTTGGTGATTATTGCCTCTGACTGTGGTTGGGCATAATATTAACTGGAAGACTCCACTTGGCAGTGGCTTCTGATTTTATTTTTAAGCAACAATTTTATGAGGGAGATAAGTAATTCCTATCAACGTTGATGCTGGGGTGGGGGAGGTGATGGTGAAAAGCAGACATCAGTGATGAACAAACAGTTCCTATGCCCAGAACTGCAACCTGTGACATTTAATGTCATAGTTAAAGGTGTTTGCCTCTGTACTCCTGATTCTCTTCCTGCTGGGAAGTGCAGTTAGCATACTGTTTCATCAGTTTCTGTTTGTATGGTTTTTCTCAAAGCCAACTGTAAATAAGGCCTCCTGTCTTCCTTAAGGTTAGAGTAAAGGTCTGTATATTTGAGTGTATTTCATGCCAGTGAGCCTGGCTTCACCACCGCTCTGATGTACTGATGCTTCTCATTCAAGCCAGAGTCTTTACTTAGCTTTGGCAATAGACCTGTGAGTGGAGGCATAAGCCATCTCTTGATAACCCCTCTTCCCTGCTATGGACATTAGGCCGGGATTGGTCAACAGAAGCTTAAACATCTGGTCGGTTCAGTCCTTTGGGGTGGTCGGTGTTTTATAGACAACCCATCAAGATTGATTGGCCTCATAACTGAATTAGCCAGATGTGTGGGCATTGTGTGCCCTTTCCTCAGCCTCCCTTCAATGTTGTTAGATGGAAGCAGACATGCGATTAGCATGTTTGAGGATGGCGTGTTTTTAGCACATGAACAAAAGCTGCTGCCTTCTGCAGAGACTGTGGCTGTGCCCCAGACGTCAGCAGTATAATTATGACTGCTAAATTCAGCCCAGACCCCAGGCTCGGCTGCCTTGGTCTCAGCTGTCTTTGCAGAAGGGGGAGGAGGGGTGCTGAAGCCTGGGGACCCGAGCTCTTATTATAGTCCACTTTGAACTGTGCTTTATCCAGAGTCTTTCCCTCCCTATTGACAATTGCTCCCAGCTGCTTTCTGGTTACATAGCCTCCTGCCACCTCTGAGGATAGTCTGTGCTGATTATGGGGAGAGTGGGGAATGAGGCTGGCCTCCTGAAAGCCCACAACTTCCAGGAAGCTCACCCCAAATGAAAATGAGCTAAGGATTCCCCCTCTTCCAACACTTAGATCACGTGCTATTCATCTGTTGTTATTCCAATTGCTCAGTTGTGTCCAGCTTTCTGTGACCCCATGGACTGCAGCACGCCAGGCTTCCTTGTCCTTCACTATCTCCCGGAGCTTGCTGAAACTCATGTCCATTGAGTTGGTGATAGCATCCAACCATCTCGTCCTCTGTTGTTCCCTTCCCCTCCTGCCTTCAAGCTTTCCCAGCATCTGGGTCTTTTCTAATGAGCTGGCGCTTTGCTTCAGATGGCCAGATTTTGGAGCTTCAGCATCAGTCCTTCCAATGACTTTAGGATTGATTTCCTTTAGGATTGACTGGTTTGATCTTCTTGCAGTCCAAGGTCCTCTCAAGAGTCTTCTCCAACACCACAGTGAAAGCATCAATTCTTCAGCGCTCAGTCTTCTTTATCCCTCATCTAGAAAACACTTGCCTTAGGGTTGCCTTGAGCAGAAATTCTTGGCAGCAGTTTTTGCTTTTTGCCCTTTTGCTCACCTAACTTCATATGTGAAATACATTTGAATGTTCATCTCCATGTTTTTGTACTACCTGTTTTCTAACCAGACCAGCCTACATGTTTGCCATAGAACAGATCAGGCATTTTTGTGTCTCTAGTAGTTTGTGATGCTTCACATTCTGTAGACCTCCCATACTCAATGAACCAAACCCAGCCCTGTCCCCCGAACTTTCTTCCATATTTCCTAGTTGGTGAATGGCATCATCAATACCTGTCACCCAAACAAGAAAGGATTTAAAAGTGTCTGATGACTTTGCCCTCACTTTTTACCACTCTCATCTTTCTTAGAGTTTTCTCTCAAGTGCATCTTCTCCCCTCTGTCCCCATACTCTCGTTCAGACTTTGTCCCTCTCACCTAGACTGTTGGAAAAGACTTCTTGGTCTCCCTACCTGTAGGCTCCTTCCAAACCAACCTTTACCCTGCAAAACCCCACTACTCCACTGTTTTGGAAACCTGCAGTAATTTCTTATGCTTGTGAGATAACGCTCAGATGTCTAATTCAGTATGCACATCTCTCTGCAGTCCACTGGGAATCTTCTTCCACCCTATCTCCAAGAGCAGCTGGGGATGATAGCTTCAGGATTGGGACCAGCGCTTGATCAGCTAACCAGGGCCCTGTCTGCAGCCAGGTGGGCCTCGGCTTGAAGGAGCTGTCTCTGTCATAGGCCCACTCAGCTCCTCACTCCCTGAAGGGAGTCTTTCCTGCCTCCAGACCTTTGCTTGCTTGCTTTTCTGTCACTGGGATGCCCTTTCCCCACTTTTCCACCTATCAAACCCCCACTTGGCCTTCAAGAACCAACTCATTATGTCTCTTCTTGTCACTTCCTGGTTTGCTCACATGAAGTGAATCATTTCTCACGCTGCTACCCCACAGCAGTTTTAGGACGCCTTTTTCCCTTTTTTCTGGCCATACTGCACAGCATGTGAGATCATAGTTCTCCCACCAGTGGTGGAACCCATGCCCCCTGCAGTGGAAGCATGGAACCCCAACCACTGGACCACGAGGAAATTCCCTCGGAAGCTATTTTATTGTTTTAAAGATTACAACTGAAGTTTCAAAAGTAGAGCTTAGCATGTGTCTCCTCTTATTCTCTCTTCCCTCTGTTCCTCTGATTCTGCTGCCAGTAGGGCCCTAACTAGGTCTCTAACCTGTGGAAGGCCACTCAGTCTCCCTTCTGTCTACTAAAGAGAAAGGGGGCCTGGCTTCCTGCTCAACACCTCCATCTCTGCACATATACCATTAGTGAGACCCTTTATAGGAAGAGGTGCTTAATAATGATAATTATAGTAAAAACAACAATAGCTGTCACTTATTGAGTTCTTACTTTGTACCAAGCTCTGAACTAAGGCTTTATCTCTTTCAATACTTAAAATATCTTTGCAAGTTTAACACTCTTATTACCTGTGTTTTCCATATGCATGACAGAGGCATTAGGCTGTTAAGTAACTTGCCCATATTCCACCACTAAAGTGGCAGAGCCACTGTGGAATCTGTGATTTTGATCTCAAGAGCAGAACTCCAGTTGTGTTCCTCGACCTTATACAGGGTTCAGCATGAAATAGGTGCTCTGGAATGTTGGTTGGTTGATCACATGAATGAATGAATCAGTGTTCTTCCCATTGAGCTTGTCTTCAGGCTTCAGAGAGACTGGCTGAGCATCTGTAGCTTATGCCAAGAAGTATGGATTTTGTCTCATCTCCTAATGCCCAGCTGTACACAGACATGTTCCCTCCCACTCAGTAACAAACTGCCTGGAACTCTTTCCCGGCTCATATTTACAAGAGAATGTGATAAATTCCGTATTGATCCCTCCTGTTCCACTGTAAATTTTGCAAAAGATGATTAAATAGAGCAATAGAGTCTGCAGGCATTGTGGCTCAATATGTTGTGGAGTGGCGTATCGACCTCCTCCATCCAAAGGCAGCCAGCGCCTAGCCCTGCTGCCCCAGACCAGTAATTAAAATCCTGGGAGACTGGGATTTAAAATCCAATCATATCCCTGAATCAAGCCTTCTAGCCTCCCCATGTGACGAGTGCAATAAGGTAACGGCAGGAGCATGTTTATGTCTGTGCTGAAGCAGTCCCCATAGGGTGGGTAAGAAATGGAGAGTTGGGTAGGCCTCCTGACTAAATCACTTCACCCTGACACTGCAGCCACTTGTAAGACAATCTGTAGACACATAAACAGTCCCAGCCAAAAACCAAATTTTGGGCTTCCCAGGTGGCGCTAGTGCTGAAGAACCTGCCTGCTAGTGCAGGAGACATAAGAGACATGGGTTCCGTCCCTGTGTCAGAAAGATCCCCTGGAGGAGGGCATGCCAATCCACTCCACTCCAGTATTCTTGCCTGGAGAATCCCATGGACAGAAGGGCGTGGCAGGCTACAGTCCATGGAGTCACACAGTCAGACATGTGAAGCGACTCATTTTGGGCTCTTGAGGGCAGACATTGAGCACAAAAATTCACAGACTGTGCTTCAGTGTATACTTCTGTTTCCACAGCCAATAGTAGGTTTACAGAAGTGATTTGACCTTGATTAAACCATGGCCTTTGGTAACCAAACGTGTTTGAATTTCCACAGAAACTCTCTGATTTAACCTAAGCCGAAGCCAGCCTCCCCTATGCTGAGGTCTGTAATCACCACACAAGTTACTGTTGAAATAAACTTCTCCATCCGCTCTCAACAGGACCAGAAACTCCCTGAGGGCAAGGACAGGGTCGTCTTATTCACTTTTGTGTCCCCAGCACCTGGCACTGGGCCAGACACATAGAGTGCTTTCCAGAAGTATCTCTGAATGAATGCAGAAACACAAATTAACAATCTTGATAAAACCTCTGTAAACGGATGTGTAAATAGTAGACCTGCCACACAGTCATCCATTCAGTGCTTGAACACTTCCAGTGCTAGGGGAATCTCATTTGTTCTGAGGTTGCTCACATTCTATCTTTGGGTTTTCTGATGGTTAGCAGTTTCTAATATTGAGCCAAAATTTGCTTGCAAGGGTCTTAAAGTTTTACTGTTGGGTCCATGTAGTAGAATAAATCTAGTCCCTGTTGCACATGATGACCCTTCAAATACCTGAAAATGCAGGCATGTTCTCCTGAGCTATCTTTCCTCTAGCCTAAACCTCCAGTTCCTTAAACCATGGTTTTCCACGTGGCTTCTAAACCATTTCCTATCTCAGTCACTCTTCAAGAACAATCTCTACTTTGTCATCCCAATCCATGACTACCCATTTATTGCCATTCATTTTCATCTTGTTTGTTTTAGCTCTTAATGTCCATCTTCTGCATGTATTTGGACCTCTTCCCACTCAAATCTGAAATCTATATAGATATGGTGACTAGGCCATCCCCATGTCAGGGGCGAACATACTGAACCAGGACCAAGCCTTTTTGCTGCCATTGGAAACTTTCTTCTGTGACCTCTGATCTGTCCGTCACTCCACCCTGCCCCTTGGGTCTGTTAGTCCACTGTCACTTACGAACCCTCCACACTGAATGGCACTCTGCCCACGTTTCTCCACTTTGTGCTCAGGATTGTCCTGAGACACCCCAGGATATGTCTCCCTTGTAATGGGGAGAAGGGATTCATCATCCGTTTCTCCTTGTCCCTCTGACACCATACTGTATTGTCATTGTTTCTGTCCCTATCTGTCTCCTACCAATCTGGGTTCTCCCTCCGGACAAGAACCAGTCAGATTCTGCTGTGTGTGGCCATTCCTGCCGCAAAGTCAGTAATCAGTGATTAATGAGGGCTGGGTCTAGCCAGGAGGCAAAAGCTCTCTGTTCCATGAACTTTAGAAATCCACCTCCCTGAAGACAAGGGATCCACCAGACTGTGTGTCAGAGGGTTCAGACTTCCAAATGACCTGGGGACCAGCTTATGTGGGTCATCATTCACCCTGGAGAGGGGTGTCCTCACTGGGAAGAAAAAGAGTTCCATTTTGTACCCTTTCAACAAAACTGTCTACCCCAAACCTGCCTCTGGAAACACGCCCCAAACTTGGCTTTGGAGCATCTGAGCATGTTGGTAGGGAAGAGGAAAGATGATTTGTCCCTCTTTTTGAATCATTGGACCTTTGGAAAGTAGCACAATGTGGTGGAAAAACCAAATGGCTTCTTTTAAAAAAAGAAATCAACATTTTATTATGTAAAATTTCAAACATATATTTCTCTCAAAAAGAGAATAGTATAATAAGTCCCAGATTTATTATTTATCTGCTGAATGACCGTGGGCAAATTATTTTAGCTCTCTAAGCCTCTATTTTCTTAGGAGTCTTTGTATGGTGAATAACTGCATATAAAGGCCTTAACACCCAGCACATGTTAGCTTGTCTTTCACCTTGCTCTTCTAACAGACTCAGTTAAATCATTTGTAAAATGGAAAAAATAATACCTCTCCTGCTTTCTTCATCAAATTCTTGTGTGTTAGACGCTCAGTTGTGTCCAACTCTTTCCAACCCCATGGACTATAGCCCTGCTAGGCCCTCTCTCCATGGCATTTTTCAGGCAAGAACACTAGAGTGGGTTGCCATTTCCTTCTTCAGGGGATCTTCCAGACCCAGGGAACAAACCTGAGTTGCCGGTATTACAGGCAAATTCTTTACCATCTGAGCCACCAGGGAAGCTATATCAAATTCTTGTTAAGAATTAAATAGGAGGAAGTAGTCAGCACTGTGTGTGGCATGTAGTCAGTGCTTAGTAAAGATTCTTGGTTACCTGGGAGGCATATCTTCAGGTGCACATGTACGTATGTATACAGATTCTATTGGAAATGCTCGGTGTGGTCTAGGGGAAAAGTTCAGGAACCACAGCTCTATTCCCAGTACTGCTGTGCTTCCTGCAGCATCCTGGACAGGGCTCCTCTCTCTCACCTTCAGCCTCTGGGAACACATGGAGAATCAGCGCATCTCTGACCTGAGGAGCTACACACAGACTAGCTGGGAAGACTAGACAGGTGGACTCCCAGAAGCGAGAGGAGTGGGAGGATAATAGGAGCCCATGGATGCTAAGCACTGAGAGTTAGAGGGGTGGAGAGGCTTCCCAGAGAAGGAGCCCTAAAGAAGGGGTAGGGTCTGGATAGTCAGGGAGACGAGGGACAGGGTTCTAGGCCTGAGGAGCAGTGTGGAGGTAAGTGAAGGTGAGTATGGAGACGGGGCAGGCGCACGGCTTCTTTCGTGTGGTCGCCCTGTCTCAGAATGCTTCCTTGATTGGGAGCTTGCAGCCAAAGAGAATGGTTCACTCCACACTGATACTTCTGATCATGGGGAAAATTTCCATTATTCAATAGTAACTTCTAATTGGAGATACTAAGCAGACTGTTGAAATAGTAAAAATTAGGATGAAGGTGCTAAAGGAGTCAGCAGTGAAAATGGGACTTCCCTGGTGGTCCAGTGATTGAGACTGTGCTTCTCTGGTTGGGGATCACAAACTGAGCAGTGTGGTCCAAAAAAAGCATGGAAATGTTTGAAAGAATGAATGTATAAGTTATTACAAACATTGTACAGTTGTACAGTCCTCCCCCCCAGCTTTTTATCTTTTTACACTTTTTACACATTGTATTCAGTCCAAATAGAACCCCTTGAGGTAGGCAGGGCTGTGATCATGACCACCAGAGGAGTGAAGCAAGACCTTCATCACACAGCCAGGGAGCAGTAACCCCCGTCCGTGCTGGCTTCCAGGCTGTGTACTCTTCGGGGACAGGGAGGCAGCTGCAGGTGGAGAAAGGGGTGAGTCATGAAAACCAGGTGCGGTAGATCCGGATCCCTCAAAGGCCAGGATAGCCAGTAGGACTGTGGAGGTGGGAGGGAGTAGGGGAGCCTGTCAATATTATTGATAATATAGCCTCACACATTTGTATAGGGCAGTTACTGTTTTTGTTTTTGTTTTTTTTAAGCTCTCTTCTTTGCATTTTGCATCATTGTCTTGTCGTTGATATTCACAGAGGTAGCAGAAAGTCAGAACAGAGTGGTGTCAAGAGAGGAGGGAGTAACATGTCTTTTCCCCTCTGCCACCCCAGACTTGCTGTCAGCCCCTTGCTGTCAGGAGACCTGAATCCCATCTCTCTGGTTCCACACTCTCCCCAGGAAGGGCAAATAGGCCTCTCTCTGCCATCACTTCCTCCCCCACTTCCCACCACAGAGCTAGATAGAGAGAAGGTGTTGGGGCTTGACCTGACCTGCCACCCAGATGAAGAGGTTTAGAACTAGCAAAGAGACTGAGGACTTTGGTCCATGGGGACAAGGAACATGCCCACTTACTTCACTTGCTATGAGAAGGGCCTTTCTGGGGCAGGAAAGACGGCCATGTTGTGTGTGGCTCTGGAAGATAACACTTGGAAAGAAGTCCATTCATTTGGTAAATCTTACTGAACAAGTGTTCTGTGCTGGCCCCTGTGCTAGGTGGTCAGGATGTAGCAGTGGATCAGCCTGGCTTCTGAGAGTTCTCAGTCCTGTATGGAGACAGACTATTATAACAGTGATCAGTATAGTAACAAAGAAGCAGAAAGGCTTGTGGAGCACAAAGGATCCACCAAATCTGAGAGGGGAGAGGGAAATAAGAAAACTTTCCTGGAGAAGAAGCCTGAACTGAGTCTTAAAAGATGAATGGCTATTTATAGGAAGTCCAAGGTGAGAGTGGGGTTAGAGAGAGAGGTTGGGGCTTATGAAAAAATAATCTGCCTCAGTTTAGTGCGGGAAACGCCTTGGTAGAACATGAGCTTGGAACAGGGCTCTGGACATGCTTGAGGAAGCCAGGGTGACCCACCTGTTACGAATGTAGTCAAGGCAGGTCTCTTCTTAGGGAACTGGAAGAACTCACCATTAAGATCTCTTTCACCTCAGAAAGCCTATAAGGCTGTCAAACCTAAGGCAGGTGCTGTACCAGAGAAGAGTAGCAGGTTCCCTGGGCCCCCGTGGGCCAGGCCCTCTCTCCCGTCAACACCAGCTCCACTGCCTTACCCTGCCCTGGGTGTTGAGACCCCAGCCTGTCACTGGCACCAGCCAGGACCTGTCTGTGACCATCCACCCCCATCCTACTTTCCTGGCCCGAGCCCTATTGACAGATCCCCCAGAATCTGAAGGAATTCAAGACAAATGGTTAAGAGGATGGAGTTAATAAAATTTGAAAAATTGAGGCCTGTCACTCCACTAAACTTTTTTCAATACCACTGACAGAAACATATTTCCCCAATGAGTGACCTTCCACAGCTGTAGCGGGCAGGCGCAGCCGCAGCAGTGCTGCCAGGAAGCCAGTCTGCTATTTATCAAATATTATAAGCTGGGACACACTAATCTGGAGCAGGGGAGGAGTCCTGCACTATACTGCCTGGGGTGCTCCAGGTGTTGGCCCCAGCCCCAGACAGCCAGTGGGAGGTGACGGATGGCCTGCGATTAGCTCTCCCCACCTCCACCCAGCCCTCTGACTTACTCCCAGGAGCCTGACCCTCTAGACCAGCTGCTTGGCCCGGAGGGGCCCTGGGTGGGAGGCATGGTGAGGTCAGGCCAGGGCATGGGCCATTCTGATGCCCCTGGAGAGGGCAGGCGGGTGAGGCCAACATGGTTATTTATTGGAGTGTAATGGTTTGTGGCCATTGGTCGTGGAGGTGAAATCGATCAGTTGTAGAAGTCAGGTTCTATCAATTATTACAGCAATTAGTCAAGTCAGAACATCAGAGCAAGGGTTCGGGGGCTGAGGGACTAATATTAGATGGACATTACCCATGGCGTCCCAGCCTCAGCTTTCCTAAACTGGGAGCAGACATGCTGACCCGAGGCTCCAGAACCTTGGGGAGCCTAGCTGACTTCCCTTCTCGGGGTAGCTGGGGTGAACCTGGGTGAGAGCTCTTGAGCTGGAGACAGACCCAGCACTGTTTTAAACAGCATCCCTGTGCTGGCTGGCCCAGGTGCAGAAATGTCCTACCTGTCCCATCCCATCCTTTATGAGATGTGACACAACTCCTACTAGAAATTACTCAGTGGCCAATGTTTATGGCACACATTTTTCATTCTGTAAGCAAATATAGATCACTGACAGCACTTGTTTGAAACAGCTAATCTCACCGTCTGTTCTTTATTCCACTGTCTTCCTTTCTCACCTCTCTTCCTCTCCTCCTCCTCTTCTCTCTTCTATTTTTTCTCTCTTGCCCAGTTCTCTTTTTCTCTTTACTCTTCTTTTCTTTCCCTTCCAGAGGTCTCTCCCACACCCCCTGCCACTCTAGCCCATATTCAGTGACAGAGCTCTGCTTGAGGCTGCCTCAGAGAGGAGAGGCCTTTCCACCGAGTGATTGTAGCTCTTTCATCCCTAGCTGTGGTCAGGAGCTCTAAGGAAAGGGACGACGCTGTCTGCCCCCGCCTCTCAAGCCTTCAGTGCTGAGCGCCAGACAGAACAGGGCTGGCTAGGAAAACTGGATCAGGAGAGCAAGCCCCTTAGCACTGTGGTCTTGCACCTCTCTCTGCAGGCTCGCTGTCCCTTCTTCGGCACTCTGATCACACTCGGCCTGAGTGGTTGCTGCATGGTCGTCTCTCGTTCCTTTAGCTTCTGGAGAGCTGGAATTGTGCCTAGACTCTAGACAGACCTAATCCAAAAGATGGGGCCAGGAGCCTGCAGAAGAGACAGAAAAGGAATGGTCTCAGGGGTGTGAGGAGAACCTGAAAAGTGGTCTGTATAACTCAAAGGAGAGAGTGGGCAAGGTATCGGTTGCTGCAGAGTGATCAAGATATATTTTAGAAAAAAACAACTATTCCTTGGCTTTGGCAGTCTCCCAGTCTATGTACAGGGCCCTGATACACAGTGCCCAGTAAGCAAGCACCAACAGAACTGAAAGAAAGAATGAGGCTCCAACTGAGCTTTGAGGGCTTGCCTACCAGTTAGGAAGACACTCTCCTCATTAGGGAGGTTGCATTTTATCCTATAAGCAGTGAAAATCATGGAATGATTTTTCACCAGGGGTCTATTGGGGCTGCCCTGGTGGGAGTGTGAAGAATTGTAGTTAAGAAAACCTGGAGTAGGTTTGACTCCTGGTCCAAGCAAATCACCAGCTTTGTGACCTTGGGCTACTTATCTCCTTTGAGTTTCCACATCTATAGCATGGCAATTTTAATTTCTACCCCTCAGGATGGTGGATAATATATGTAAAACACAGAGTACATAATAAACACTAGTGGCTATTATTGTTATCATCACTTCTAGATACATACTTGAGAGACAGAAAAATAGATCCACTCAAACAGACTTGTACACAAATATTCATAGCAGCATATCGTAATAGCCAAAAGGGGAAAGCAATGCAAATGTTTATGAGTTTGATGAATAACAAAATGGGGTATGTCCATAGGATACAATATTATTCAGCCATAAAAGAATGACACACATGCTGTATTCCTACATTCATGTCGTGGCATGAACGACATGTGCTACATCATGGATGAACCTTAAAAACATGGTAAATTAAGCCAGATGCAAAAGACCACACCGTTTATGTGAAATGTCAGATGTAGGCAAATACAGGGACAGAAAGTACACTAATGGTTTCTGAGGTTGGGGGAAGTGGCAAATGTCTCTGATAATGGTGATGGGGTTTCTTTTCAAGATGATTAAGTGATCTGGAATGAGATACTGGTGAGGCTTATATGATGATGGAAATGTATTTAAAACTACTGAATTGTGTACCTTGAGAGGTATGTGAATTGTGGTTTAAAGTTATCTAAATATTTTATTTTGTACTAGCTTCCTATTAGAAAATAGAATCATTAAAATATTAATTTTTCTTACTGATAATAAGCTTCCTTGGTCTGGGTCGTGCTTCATGCTCTCTGCTCCTTTCCCCTCCTCCTCCCACACTTCTTCCTCTGCAGCCACGGCAGGCAGCCATGTGTAAATGCTTAATAAATGTTGATGAGCTTATAGTCCTTAAAGAAGCAGAGAGTTTCAATAGGAATGGTTTTATATCATGATATGAATGTTGCCTCAACCTGGGATTGAGAAACACTGATTTTTACTGTCCATCAGCAAACAGTGACTGAATATCCCCTCTGAGCCAGGCCTCATGTGACGCAGCCTTTCTTGTGTGTTTAGTGTCCCCAGCCAACTTACTACATCCTCATGACAGGGAGTGTGTCTTAACCCTTCTTTAAATATAGACAATGCACTTCTTAGCAATAAAGGTCAAGGAGCATTTGTTTGTTAATGTTCCACTTAACACATAGTTCTTGAGAGGGTTGCTTTGGGGCAGGACCAGATCTGATTCTTCCATGTTCTGAGTCCCAGCTTATTCAGGGTTGGACAGATTGAATGGAATGGTCAGTTTTCGAAGAGGAGAGTGAGGTGTCCAAATATGGGCTTTGGGGAGGAGATTCTGACAGTGTGGGAGTTAAAGTAGCCTATCTTCCGTGACTCTCGAGGCTCTGCACCAAGCAGACAGTTTACACAGGCTCATCAGCTGCTGGTACTTACAAGGGAGAGAAGGTAGATGCATGGCCCCAAGCAAGCCTCTTCTTTTTGTTATACTTAAAGTTCTTTGTCTTCGAATCATGGGAACCAGTGACTGAGGAGATGCCTGCCTGAGTGCACACGCAACAAGAAGTAGCACAGGTGAGGGCTGACACAGCTGGGTTGCTGTGATGGCCAGAGCTCAGCCGACTGTAGCAGGCGGGAAGTGAGCAGGGAAAAGAGAGCATTAAGCAGAGGGAGAGGCAGAGAGCAGAAAGAAGGGGCCTTGTCATTACCTGGGATACTCTGTGCTTTAGATTTCTATGTGATTTTTGTGAATGAATCTGTGTACAAACAATTGCAGACATTTCAATGAAGAATGCATTGGAGTTGGGGTGTATTAATCTGTATGTGTATTGGTATATTTGTTAGCATGTTCAGCTGTGTATATTTTTGTAGGCACAGCACACCTGTGTGTGTGTATAGCACATTTGTGTATGTGGCACCTCTCTATGTGGGTAGTGAGTTTTCGCACATATGCGTGCACATGTAGGAGCCTTAATACCCTTACTTCTGTGTCAGAGAGGACCGAGAGCTCCTCTCTCAGAGTAACTTGACATGTGTTTCAATCTCCTACGTTTTGTTGCTCCATATTTCTGTGAGCATTCCTTACACGGAAGTCAAGGCCTATGCCACCTCCCAGGGAAGGCTGAGAGTCCACTGATCACTCACAGAGGCTCTGTTTCTCCTCCTCTTCCTGTCAGGAGCCAATCCCTTGCAGAGGAATGAAATGGGACACACACCCTTGGATTATGCTCGAGAAGGGGAGGTGATGAAGCTTTTAAGGACTTCTGAGACCAAGGTAAGTCTCAAAGAAAGGAGAAGGCCTATGGGCACTCCATGCTTCATTTCATCTTTCACTCATTAAATTATGTCAGACTCTACACCAGAGGCCACTTCTCCTTAGAGGATTATTGTCTATTTAAATACAGATCCAGCCCCCACTTATCAAGAATAGGAGGCTCCCCTTTCCCGACCAAGAAGCAGCCTGGGCCACTTCTGCCTTCTGAGGACTAACTTTTAAATTCAGTTTCTGAGGTAGTGAGCCTTCCAGCTCCTTCCATGAAGGAGAGGGGATAGCAGGACAAAATCTTTGCCTCAGTACTGTTTCCTCAGGTCTCATGCACTCTGCAGCCTCATCAAGTAACTCTTTCCATCATCTCTCCTTCTAGAACTTTTCCCTGACCCCTTCCCTCCATATACACTCCAAAGGTCCTTATGTAGAGTATAAGGCAAAACAGTCTTCATCTTAATTTGATGTTCTTATCCAGACTTTTGAACCTTCTAAAAACAGGCTGCCTTCTGCTCCTCTCAGCCACCCAGCTATAACTTAGAAAGTATTTGGCAGAATCTAAGAACTAGAATCACAAATGTCAGAGCTGGGACCTGAGAAACCATCAAGTCCGGTGATGGGAAATCATACCAAAGTAAAATAAATAAGTCAGAGGAAAATAGAGCTGTTCTGGTTGAAGGAGAGCCTATCCTTACCCCCTGGGTAGCCTCCATGAAGGCTGTGCTGTGGGGCACACATTTTAAATCTCTGAAACCTCTATCAAATGATTTCTTTTCTTCCTGGGGAAAGTGGAGCCCAGGGGTGTGTTGTGACTTACCTTTGGTCCCAGAGTGAGTTAGCATCAAAACTGTTACTAAGATCATGTGGTAGGTTCACTGACAGGACAGGAACTGGAAGGCTTGGTTTCTGACTGTCAGTCTTGGGTTTTTTCCAACTTCGTGGACTCTTCTGGTAAATTGGCTGCAGTACTTTGAGATGGTTAAGAGCGGCAGGTCCCACGTAGTGGCAGATACTCTGTGTGCCTTGAGTAAGAGCGCTTAGGTTAGGTCACCTGACTGAGCACTCAGCTGGGGTTGTGATCCCACCCCCTTACTGACTGACTGACCAACCTTGGGCAAGGGCTTCTGCTCTTGAAGCTCAGTTTACCTCTGTGAAATGAAAACACTGTGACTGAATTGTTTCTGTGGTTCCATTCAATATACCGCTGGTCTGTGTAGCAGTCAGAATAAACTAGGCCATGCTGTTGTAACAACCCAAAATTTCAGTGGCTTAAAACAACAGAGATTCATTTTTACCTCATGCTACACATCCATCATCCATCATGGGTCAGCAGAGGCGGGCTCTGCTCATCCGTAATGCTGAGGGACCTGACTGGCAGAGAGCCGCCCTCTGGGAGAGAGCACCTTGGAGGCATCCCACTTGCAGCTACATGCTCAGCCTGGAAGTAGGACCCTTTACTTCTACTCACAACTACTCACAACTTATTGGACACAGCTAATCCCATGTTCCTGCCCTAGAGTTGGGTCAGCTTCCCCTATTCTGTAAGGAAATCCCTGAGCACTGTTTCACATCACCTCAGGGACTGCATCCCTGTCATTATCTCCCCTTTCAGGCCAAGCCACTGTCCCCTGAGAGCCAGCACTGCCCTTGGCCAAAATTACACCTGTTTTGTCAGTTTGTGTGACATAGGGCCAGCACTGGTCTGGTCACGTAAAGCAGGAGAACAGACCTCTTCATATCAGCAGGGATGGAAGGGTTAGGGCTGCTGAGGGACCCTAATGAAATTTGGCTGCCCAGGAAATGTCTTGATGTCAGCCATATCAATACAAAGTCAGTGTCCCAAATGAGTAAGTGGCAGTTGCTGCCTCTGTGCCAGTCAGATCCTTCTAGACCACAGAGGGCTACCTTCTGAGTAGACTGAGTTCTCAGAATCTGTGCAGAGGTGGGCAGCAAGGAAGCAAGCAGAACTGTGCCATGAGAAAAGGCTGAAGGCAGTGGGGCATCTGGCCGGGAAAGGAGAGACCGTGTGGGCACGGAGATGGCTATGAGGAGGAGGGGAGGAGAGGAAATGGATTCAGTGCCAGGGCTAGGACAGAGCCAGGCTTAATGGGTGGCTGCTGCCAGAAGGAGCACCCTCACAGAGCTGTGACCCAGGGCAGGGGCTGCCTTTTGAGGCTAGAAGACCACTCAGAGCCAGCCAGGGGTTTTGTCACCTTTCAACATGAGGACTATTTCTCTGTCATTACCTCTCTGCACTTGATCCCTTCACACAGGCTGGATTTCCTCTTCTGTAATATTCAGCTGTCTGCTGAGCACCTCTACCTGATTGCTTTGGGGTCCCCTCAGATTCTACCCACGTGAACCACCCTCAGCTCTCCCTGGATATCAGCAGCATTGTCTTTTCTCAGTTGCTCAGCATCTCCATGGTCACCCATTCTTTCTGCTCTGCTCTTTTTCTCCAGGCTCAAAAAAAACTACCTCTTCACAATTGTGAGGAAGAGTTTCAGGGGGGAAACACTGCTTTAGATTGGGTTATGCCGCCCTCGGCCAGGAAGCAAGCAGCAGCTGCTCAGCTCTTGAGCTCAAGCCCTATGTCAGTGACATAGTGATTCAGGCCTGGAGGGCACTGAGGCTCCAGCCTCAGGCCTCACGTCCTGGCTCTTTGTCTAGACAGGGATTACCACCACTCTGATCTTATCTTCCTCCCCTTCTGTCCTTCCGGCATCTCCCTGCCATCCAGCTCAGCCTCTTCCACCTTCACCTGCCTCTCTATGGTCAAATATGTACTCTTTATAGAAAATTTGTAATTATAAAAGCCATCTTTCCCATTATGGAAAATCTGGACAGTATAAAATGAAGGTAATTAAATAAATCTGTGCATATTTATAAATGACATCTGTATGCCAGGTTCTGGGCTAGGTGGGAAGAAGACATCTGGGTGAACCCCTCAAGGAGCTCACAGTCTGGTGAGGAAACAGACCAGTGAAGTGTGACACCACTGAGTCATCATCCCAGGGAAGGCCAGGGACTGTGGCAACCCATGGTGGCTTCTGGTCCTGCCTAGGAGATCAAGGAAGGCTTCCTGAAAGAGATGTCAACTAAACTGAATCTCAGTTAAAAGCATTTTAGCCCTACTACCTATACATAACTATTATCAATGTCTCTAATTATTTATAGTAATAGGTACCATTTATCAAGTGCATCTAGACACTCTGCCAGGTGCTTGAATATATAATTTTTCTAATGCTGTAACAAAGCTATGAGGTAGCTCTTATTTAAGCCCCTTTTACAGGTGAGGAAACTGAAGGTAAAATAAAACATGACTTTTGAAAATCAGGCTATTATAAGCAGCTATTGAGATATGGGTGAACTCCAAGAGATGGTGATGAACAGGGAGGCCTGGTGTGCTGTGATTCATGGGGTCGCAAAGAGTCAGACACGACTGAGCAACTGAACTGAACTGAACTGAGATACGAATCAGACCGTTCCTCTTATGATACTACATTTACCTTTTCTGGGTCATATCTATACATAAGTGAGTTTTTTTTTTTCTTAGCCTGGTTGATAGCCTACTGTATAAACCATGGATCTCAAACTGGCAGCCACGTTGTATTTTGCCAATTCAGAGTTTTTTTTTTTAATGTGAGTGTAATGCCTTAGAGGCTGTAATATGGACTCTCCAGCCACAGGTGTCTGTTTCCTATCATGTTATGTGCTTACCTGTTAGGCATTTATATTTCCTTCTTGGTCCTGAAGGTATTTAAGGTATGACCCTAGTTCCATGTTTGGAAGCTGTTTTTTCACTTATTATTTCTTGATGGTTTTCCCATTTTAGAATTATCCATAAGCCTAATTTTTAATTTTATTCTGCCTTTTAAAATATGTCACTTATCTAAGAATCTCTGTCACTTTAAGTGGCCTAAATGATTTGTTTCTCATGGTTTATTTGCTTAGTTCTCTGAGCAGTCTCTCTGTGTGGAAGCCTCCTAGGCCCCCTGAGAAGATCGAGAGGTGGATGAAGCCCAGCTCCTGTCTCCTGAGCTGGGTATCAGGAGAGGAAGATGGGGAGAGGCAGGCACTCTTAGCTCTGATACCCACAGGCTGACTTCTGCCTTAGGAGGGGTCCACACAGAGTTTGTGGGGGTTTCAAGAAAGCATGGGTCACCTCCAGGCAGAATGAGCAGGGCAGACTTCATACAGAAGGTACCCTGTGATCTCACTTTGAAGGATTTCACAAGCTGAAGGGTTTAATACTTAAAGCTTAGACCATTTTCACATCTTAACTAAGAGACAACAGAGAGTTGGAAATATATCTCTGTGCACATGATGGCAGATAAAACAAAAATATGGGGAGCTATTCCATGATGAATATTCAGCTGAGGGGGACGTGCTGGTGGCAGCCCGCATCTCCACTCCCAGATCCTCACTCCACCGGACTCACGAGGAATTTATTGCTCATTTTAATCACACTCAGAGAATGAATTGGCAGGAATATTAGGCAGAAAGGTCTATCATATATATTTTATTTGCATATCCCAGTGACAGAATCACAAGCACATTTCCTGTCTGTGTATTTTTTCATTTGCTGCAGGGGTAGCTGGGGATGCAGGGCTCCCCTGGGCCCCACATTCCAGGCTGCACGCCTGGGTGCTCCCATCAGATCTGGAGGAAGCCATCAGTTGAGAAGGGGTGAGGTATACAGGAATGGAGAGGGTTGTTCCGCCTGGCTTAGGATGAAGAGAAACCCCCTTCCCTGCCTCACGGAGCCTGCTCCCTGCCTCGCATCTCATTTCAAGTGCTGGTGTGCTGCATGCCTGGCTCTGTGCTTGACCCAGACCACACCATCCGGCCTTCATTATAGGTGCTCCATGGGCCAGACAGAGGGCTCCATGCTTTATGGGGATACACCTTTGCGTTCTTTCTCTTTTAACTTTTAAAAAATTGTTTGTTGAAATATATTTGTATAAGGTACTCATAACTATACAGCTCACTGTTAATTTCACAAACTGAATATACCTAATCAAGAAGTAGACTATTACAAGCATTCATTTGTATCATACTCCCTTCCAGTCAGTATCTGTCCCTCAAGGGTAAGCATTGTCCTGATTTATTTCACTTTTATTTTTACAAAACTTCAAAAATAGTATAGCAAATTCCCATAAACTTCCACCCATATTACCAGTTGTTAACATTTTATCATACTTGCTTTATTATGTAGAGATGAATAATATAAAGATAAATAATTTTTCTGAACTATTTGAGAGTTACATATTCATAATCCCCTTTACTCAAATACTTGTATGAATATCCTAAAAAATAAAGGACATTTCCTATATAACCTCAATACAATTCTCAGAATCAGAGCATTAGTATTAACTAATCTACAGATGTTATTCACATTTCACCAGTTGTCCCAATAGTTCGTTTTATAAGGAAAGAAAATTCTGGATCCAAAGTGGATTCAGTTGTCATGTCTATTTAGTCTCCTTTAATCTAAAACAGTTCCTCAGTCTTTCTTGACATTCTAACAAGTACAAGCTGGTTATTTTGTAGACTGTCCTCAATTTGGGTTTGTCTAATGTTTCTTTATGATTCAATTCAGACTATGCATTTCTGGCAAGAACACCCTTCTGGTGTTTATTTTCAATAAATTCATTAGGTATCCCCATGCTAAAAGTAGGAATATGAAATTTGTGTTTTAAATCTCCTTTCCCTAAATGGCTCTGAACTCCCTAAAGGCAAGAAAGGGTCTTTTCTTATCTCCAGGATGGAAGGTGCAGACACTGGAGTCAGACTGCAGGAGTTAGTGTACTGCCTTTATTACTTGCTACCAGTGGGACCCTGCTTTAATTACTTCCTCTCTGGATGGTGAGGGAGGAGATCCTCTGACCTCCTTAGGGCTGTGAGGGTTGGAACTGCTGGTCCCAAATCAGGCAAGATTCATCAGTCCATACTCAGACTAAAGAGTGGAAGCTCGAGGAGTAACAGGGTATTTATGTAGTTGCTGAGTCCCACCCTACAAGACATGTGTTAATTACATAAGGGGAAGATGATGGTGGAGAAACTTGGCACAGCCCACCTTAATCAGATGATTGAAATTAACATCCCCAGTCACAGGTATATCATCATCACGTACCTCCTGGTGTGACACGCTGAGGAGCATACAACCCATTTTCTCACCTCAGCCCCTCTATGTCCCTCTTAACCATCTCGCCATTCTTCTCTCTGGGGCAGCCCAGCTATTTGCAGAGGAGCAACATGATCCAGTTAACATGTTAAAAATATTGATCTGGCAGCAAAAGGAAGATCAGGTGGAGGAAAGAATGGACCTTGGGATGCTGACATAGCGGTCACCAAGTCTTCATGGGACTGATGCCGGCACTGTACCCAGCTTTCCTCAATACGGATGTGGACTCTGAGCTCGTTCGGGAGACTTTCAAGTCCCTTAGGTGCCCCTCTCACCCCCCAATCTCCCTCCGTCTGCTCTACATTTCCCAGCCTCCTTTGTTGGACTCCCTGTGCTCCTCTTGTCATCACTCCCTCTTCTCAGGACTCTTCCATCATCCCACACCTGCCCCCGGAGTCTCATGTTCTGCCCACGTTGTTGACCTCCCCACCCAAGCCTCTCTGCCTCCCCCAGCTTCAGGACATGGTAGAAGCCCTGACTATGATGTGAGTTGGGATGAATCCAGGGAGTCAGGAGGATGGGGCATATCTAGGTCTGTGAGAAGCCAGGGGGCTCTGTGCCCTGACCTCCCTCTAAAGGCAAGCTGTATCTTGGCCTCTCTTTTCTTCCCTCTGCCACACTTTTCCTGTTTTTCTCCCAGGGTCTCCTTCTACCGACCACCCCTGCCCCAGCCCCCCTCTCAGTGAACATATCGCCAGGTTTATTATCAGATTTGTTCCCTGAGTAATGCCCAGCAGCAGGGGTGCTGCCATACCCTTCTCCCTGTAACTCTCACCCACAGAGCTGCTCTGCCCAGCCACCCACCTCCCAACGAGAGCCCCGCTAGGCTTCGCCTCGGCCTCCCAGCCCTTTCCTGTAAATGCACTCAGAGCCAGGAGGGGTGCCATATTAAATCAAGAATGATGAAAACCAGTGGCTGTGATTATCCAGCCAAGATGCAGCATAGAGAGCTGGTTGCTGCTGGCTCCAGGTGAGGGCTTCTGAAACTAATTGCATGTGGCTTTTATTAAGAAGATGGTCACTCTCCCACTCCTGCTCTCCTGGTGGCTTCCTTCTAGGGTGTCTCCACCCAGTGTCCTCTGCTTCTGCAGGCTGGGTCACCTACCCTGTCCCCTCTTCTACTGGAACCCTGTCGAAGCAGAGCCTTGACCTCATTGCCTGTAGCTTTCCTCTCCATTTCCTCAGAACCAGGAACAACAGTAGCCCACATTCATGGACCCTTACCAAGGGCCTTCTGTTTCCTCCCAAAGAAAATACATACAGACCTAGTCGTTTCCTTCCCAAGGTTCTTCCACTGGTTAGCTCTCCACAAGCTGAACTCGTAGCTCACACTATTAAAAAGTCATTCAGCATTTTTTTTTTTAATTTTGGCTGCCTGAGTCTTCATTGCTGCGTGTGAGCTTTCTCTAGTTGCAGCAGGTGGGAGCTACTCTTCATTGCTTGTGTGGGCTTCTCATTGTGGTGGCTTCTCTTGCTGAAGAGCACGGGCTTCAGTTGTGGTGCACAGGCTTCCCTTGGCATGTGGAATCTTCCCAGACCAGGGATCAAACCCTTGTACCCTGCATTGGCAGGCAGATTCTTAACCACTGGACCACCAGGGAAGTCCTCAACATATTTTTTAAATATGAGCTCTGTGTTAAGCATTTGGGAAAGAGTGTGAGGTAATAACTTCATATGTGGTTTAATCCCATCGTCCTGTACATTTTTTATCAGCAAGTCTGGTCCAGTTGCAGAAGTTTCTCTGAAGAGCATTATATGGCTCCAGGCATAGAGGGGGTTGTACTCGAATCAGGGTATGCTCAGATTTAGGCCATAGGTTGACTCTTTCCCAGTACTATTTAGAGAGCTCCTGAGACACCTGACGCTCACGCCCATAGAAGTCCAGAACCCTTTCCCATTGCTCAAGAAAATAACAGTACTAAGACAGTCTAAAATGATGACACTGAAGAAGAGTTACAAAAGGTAGAAATGTTGCCCTGGAGAAGACTCAGGGAGGCCATGATGGTGGTACCCAAACCAACAGAGTGGTGGGGAAACTCCTGTTAAGCTTTACCTGCAGCAGAAGAAAAAAAGGTGTGTTTTGTGAGGCCCCACAAACCAGTGGATGGAAAGTACCTAGAGGAGGAGTTCTCTACCGTGTAAGGGAAATTGACAGGCACAGCTGAGACACCCAAGGCAGTGGAGGTGTCCTGAGAACTCAGTTGGTGTTGAGACTGTCCACAGACTCAGGGTTCCTGGGGAGAAGCCTCAGGAGCCACACTGGGTCCATGGGGGCATCCTAATGGACTTGACTCTTGGCTTCTGCTTAAGCCAGAGCACTTCTTCCCCTTATCTGGGGGCTCCATGCAGATTAAATTAGTTCTAGCACCAAAACAAAAACAAAGGCACTGGGTTAGAAAATTAATTATCAAAATGCAGTAAAGAAGAAGTTAGCAAAGGCCTGCACAGGCCAGATACTATGTTGGCCACGGAGTCTCTCACACAGCTACTTCTGCGTGTACATTCGCTGTGTGCCAGAGACCTGCCCAGTGCTTCATATGCATCATCTCACTTAATCCTCACCAGCATCCCACAAGAATCCTGTGAGGTAGGTATGAGTACCATTGCCTTGCCTTGCTAGAGATGAGGAACTGAAATTCAGGGAGTTGAATGAACTCCCCAAGGTGAGCTTACTATTAAACAGATTTGTTGTGGTGGTTGTTGTTTAGTCACTAAGTCGTGTCCAGTCTTTTTTGATCCCGTGGACTGTAGCCTTCCAGACTCCTCTGTCCGTGGGATTTCCCAGGCAAGAATGCTGGAGAGGGTTGCCATTCCCTTCTCCAGAGGATCTTCCCCACCCAGGGATCAAACCCATGTCTCCTACATTGGCATTCTTTACCACTGAGCCATCTGGGAAGCCCAAGTAGATTAGGTGAGGCTTAAATTCAGGTCTTTCTGGGGCACATTTTCTGCCACACGATGTGCCTTACTATGAGCCAGAAGGTTGTCAAACTTCATGTGGGGACTGCTATAAGAATTCAGTGAGACACCACACAGAAAGTCCCGAGTACCATGCCCGGCACACAGCAGCCATCTCACAGACGGCAGTCGCCTCATTCACTTGGCAACACAAATTGAATCCTTCTGTGAACCAGGCCCTGTGCTAGGTGCTAGAGTTACAGGGCTGAATAGAGCATGGTCTTTGTCACTACTTCCTCACGTGTGGAGTAAAGAGACAGAAACAGGCAGTTAAATAAGTGCTCTGGAGGTGCCAGGGCAACAGACTCTTTAGACAATTTGGTATTTAAGCTAAGATCTCTTAGAGGTGGGTGGGAATAGAGAAGACTTACACACTGAGGGAGCAGTGTGAACAAAAGGCCAGAGTGGGAATACCCATCCCTGAGGGGAAGTGACCTAACAAACAGACCTCACAAACTCTCGGAGGCCAGGTTCCTTCTGCATCCTGCCTGACTGCCAGCAGGCCAGGCCACTGGCCGGTGCTGTACCGGCCTGTATGTATGCATCTCTCCGTCAGAGCCTTTCAGCCCAGTGGACCCAAGTGCTGAGAGGGGCTGGGTGGACAGGGAAGAGGAGGAGGCAGATATATGGTTGGAGTCGGCAGAGCCAAGTGATGTATGTGGTGCCTGAGGGAGCTGCACAGTGACGTGCTGGATTCCAACTGGCAAGCGTTGCTCCGCTGGGATCGGCACCGAATTATTGCTCCATATGAAACCCCAGGACTGATGGGAGCTTTCAGTTACAGACTGATAGCAACAGCCAAAATTGGATTGTTTGCTATTTATTTTTTTTAACTTCTGTCAAGGTCACTACCATAACAGGAAAACACTACCCAAGTAGCAGGTATTTTTCATCCACTCTGCCCACAAGAGCAATCTGCAGCCACCACTTTTGTGACAAGGCCTTACCTCGGCAGCTCGCTTTCTAGAAAGCTGTCAGTGTTACAGGAGCCCTAGGGAAGAGAAGTCCCTGGAAGACCCAGGTCTTTCTGTCTCACTTTAAGACCTGCTTCCTGCCCCCAGCGCCTGGCCTCCATCGATGCTTTATCATCAGACCCATGCACTCACCCCCCAACCCAGTCTCCAGATAGTGCCACAGCTCCCAACTAGCCCAATACTCCAGCTCCTTCAAGCCTCTCATCTAGAAATGTTCTATGCTTTATGTATCCTTCCCTTCTCCGTACTCCTACACCACCCAATCTAGCTGTTAATTCCTTTTTGTATCTGTCATCAACTTCATTTTTGTAAACATTGACCAGCTGCCTCCATTGTGCCAGGACCCATGCCAGAAATAGCAGTGAGTAAAATGGGGCTCATAATTGGTTCGTAAGACACAATCACAAGTATGCAGCAAACTCATTTTCAAGTAACTTTTTTCAATGAAGGTACAGGGCTAGATGTAGGCACACATGCTTTAGAACCACAAGGGAAATGGCTGATCCTGCCTGAGAAGTGTTCATGTACAGACTGTGCCTCGCCTCCCCTGCCTGACTTAGAGCTCTTTGAAAGCAAGACCTGGCTCTTCTCCCCTCCTTTTCAGTGGGACAAAGCTCAAGCCTCCTGCTTCTGTCTTTTCTGAAATGCACCAAGCCAGAGGCCAGACACCTGCCAGGCACTCAGCATCATCTAAACCTTCCAGGGGCCAGGGGCCAGTCTTCCTCTTTGCCCCTTCCCCACCTTTCCATCAGGGCATATACAGTGCCACGAATACAGCAATTGCTGAACAGTTGTGTTTACTTGAAAAAATGCAGTATCATTGACTTGGAGGGTGGTCATAGCTCTGGTTTGAAAACCAAAATGGTTTTTAAGAGGGTAAGCAGAAAAGGAAAGGAACCTATATATTTGTAAGCACTAAGTGCTTACCAGCCATAGTGCTAGACACATTCTGTATACAGCATCATATTTAATGCCCAATTTACAGAGGAGAAAACAGCATAGTAACTTGCTCCAGGTAATCACCTCTTATAAGTGAGAGAGCTGTGATTCAAACCAAGTCTTCTGTCAGACTCCAGACTCAAGAGTTAATCTATTGAGTTGGCAAAAAAAGTTCAGAAGATCGTATGTAAACACCATAAGAATTGTTTGGCCAACCCAATACTAGAGGTACTTATTTTACTAGCAGGGCGAGCCAGGACCCCTGAGCAGTGGCCACCAAGGTAGGGAAATGAGGTAAGGACTCAGACGAGGGACTGGGAAAAGAATGAGCCAGAGCTGTCCGTCAGAACCCCCAGAGACCCAGACCCTCTACTTTTTCCCCCTGGGTTGGTGGCGTAGAATGAAACTAGGGTCCTCCTGGGTCCCGTGCTCCTGAGCCGCCTTCCATCTCTCGTCTCTCTCCACAGTACCAAGAGAAGCAGCGGAAGCGGGAGGCCGAGGAGCGGCGCCGCTTTCCCCTGGAGCAGCGGTGAAGGAGCACATCATTGGCCAGGAGAGCGCCATCGCCACAGTGGGCGCAGGTGAGTACATGCGCACTGAAGAGGGCATAGAAGTTTGTGGTATGCTGCAGTGAGGTGTGGTCCTGCCATCTCCAAGGTGAGGAGAAGGGCTGTTGTTACAGCATAGCATTTGTGGAGTGCTTCCATGTGTACCAGGCTAAGCTCTTTGCATACGCCATGTCATTTAATCCTTACAACAATCCAGTGAGGTTGGTCCCATTGAATCCCGATGTTACAGATGAGGAAGTTGAGACAGAACACTTGAGTAATTTGCTCAAGGCTTCTTTCTGTCTGACTTTCATCTGATCTACTGACCCCACCCCACTCCCACTTTTCAGGTGGAGAAACTGAGACCCAGAGAGGAACAAGAGTTTTCCCATCACTAGTATTGTCATAACTGAGCCAGAACTAGAGCTTTGGTCTCCTGTCTCCCAGTGGGGACTGTGCCATCCTTCAATATAATTTGTCAGAGGCTGGCTCAATTTTATGGAAAACATCCTGTGCAAGTCTTGAATGCCTTCTCCATCTCAGAAGCACTTATGCCATCTTGGGATCTAGACTGTCTGCTGATAGCACCCCTCATCTCCTGATCTTCCTGCCCATGCACTGCCCAGTGGAGAGAGATAAACTGGGGTTGTGCTCAGGATGGTGGCCTCACCACTGTTCTCCTGAGGTGCATGGCTCCCTGAGGGTAACCTCAAGACAGATGGGGCAGGGGCAAGGGAACCCTATTTCTGACTTAGATAAGGGAGTATCCCCCGAGGCAGTGGTTCTCAAAGTGGTCTCTGGACCAGCAGCATCAGCGTTCTCTAGGAACTTGTTAGAATGTAGACCTAACCCCAGACCTGTGGGATCAGGAGCTCTGGCGATGGACCAGAAGTCTATATTCTGAGAGGCCCTTCAGGTGAGCTAATGCTCAGCTCAGGTTTAAAAGCCTCTTCCCTGCGACGTCTTGGTCAAGTACATCCAGTGCTGCCTCTAGTCCCACCAGAGCAGCCCAGCAGCTGCCACGCCCAGCACCAAGTTCTGCTCACTTGTAAAAGGAGACACGAAGCTGAAATTGTGGCATCCCAGAGGAGTCAGTGAACAATGAAGGCAGTCATCCCTGTGACACACTGGGCCCAGCCCGTCTCCATCATCCTCACACACCAGTGGGACTCATGTTCAGGTCATGACCTGGCCATCAGCAGACCAGATCTGCCTCAGCAGCTGGAGGACAGAGGCTACCCGCAGGCATACCCAGGAGCCAGGGAAGGCTTCCATGAGGACACAAGTCCCCTCTACTCGAGCCCAAACCTCATCAGACTGCCCTTTTGGGTCTGAATACAGACGGCCACCCTCAGATAGGTGGTGGCAACCCCCCACTTCTTTGCCAGGGCCATGTCTGAGGTAAAAGGAGAGGAGACCTTGGGAGCTCTTGGGTTGAAGAGAGGAGGAGGAGCCCATTGGAGAGATAGTGACCAAGCCGAGGCCTGAGAAGCAGGTTCTACTAGAGTTTCATGTCCACTTGGGCCAGAGCTATAGCTGCCTTCATAGTATTTACCCTCCACTTCTCACACAGCCGTTTCCTCACATGTTGCCCACTCCTCTGATCTCCTGTTTCTCACCAGCTTCTCAAGCCCATAAGTTGTGAGACTCCCAGAAGTAGTTAGGGGAGGAAGGAGGACATTAAAGTGGAAGGAATTCAGTCAGCCAGGGCTCAAATGGCAGGTGGGCCACTTAGCAGCTGTGCAGCTCAGGCTGGTCACTCAGTTTCTTTGAGCATCAGTTTCCTCACCTTTGTACCAGGGATCCAGACTCAGGACTGTAGGACTGGAAAGCATATGCTATCTCCAGTATGTACCAGCCAGTTCTCAATAAAACCCAGTGCCCTCCTCTAGATGTTTACTGTCCAGCGTTGGGCACTGTGATCAGGCCCACGGTTGTTTCTGTCAATACGAGACTGATCCCTAGTCCCAGCCCCAGACTGGCCTCTTCCCCTGGTCCTTCTCCTTGTCTCTCCCTGCTGCCAGCCAGAGCAGGAGCAGATGGTTCCACTCCCCACCTCCTAGGGGCCGTCAGAATGTCTGCCAAGTGCCTTGTCCTACCCATACCTCCGTCTGTCACCCACACTCTGCCTCAGATCAGGAACACTCTGCTCCTTATCCTGTGTTGTGAAGGATGACCCTGCTGTGCCTCCAGTGTTGCTGGAAAAGACACAGAGGGCGTGGGGGCCTGGGCTGTGGGATTAGTACATTCCCTTCCATTTCTAAGGTGGTAACTTTTCTCCCACCTTGCTAGAAGCCCTGCAGCCAGGGATCACACTCATAACAGTCAGAGTGTGTTCAGCTTCCAGCTCCCATGAAGCATGAGGCACTCTCTGGGTCGGAGTCTGTGGCAGGGCCTCAGGACTGAAGCAGGTGCAGGAGAGTGGGCAGATCTAGAGGGCAGGCCAGGGTGCTCCCTGGGTGCTCTCAGCTAGTGTCAGATGTGTGCTGGCTGGGTGGAGCCTGGCACCCCAGAGGTACCATGAGGGTGGGCAGCCAAAGAAGTGCCGCAGAATGAATTGATTTGATAAATGGCCATTTATTACCCTCACGAATTGGCTGAAACCAATTTCGGTCACATCAACCCCTGGTAAGTGCTGGGATATTGATTTGTGCAAAGTAATACAGTGAATTTATCAATGTGATCCCCAGCTGCAGGGCTTCTAGCAAGGCTGGCGCATAGTTACCACCTTACAAATGGAGGAGATGAAGCACCGACCCCACTGCCCGGCCCCCGTGGCCTCTCTGGTCTACTCAGGTCACTGGAGCCAAAGCAGGGCCAACGCGCAGACCACAAGCCAGAGCACTGACATGGAATGTGAGGTTCTCCTTCCAGAATCCCGAGCTGTTCTTGATCATAGGGAAAGGGAGGATGCCTGTTCTAGTGGGAGCTCAGAGCCTCTGTGCCCACCATCCTCAGAAAGGCAGCCAGCTGTCTGTTCACATCTAGACTCTGCTCCCCTCCTCCACCCCCTCTCTTCCCATTTTCCTGCTCAGTAAAGACCCCACCTTCCCTGGTCTCCTGAGTAGAAGCTTAGATATTTCCTTGGCCCATCCTTCCCCTTACAGCCCTTCAAGTTCTATCATTCTACCTCTTAAGTAGATCTCACACTTAGCCTCTCCCCTCCATTCCTAATACCACTGAGGACCTCCAGCTCAGGACCTCGGTATCTCCTGTCCGAACCTAGTGGTGGTCACTTCATTGGTCTCTCTGCCTCCTTTTCTACCCCTATAATCACTTCTCCCTAGCTAGAGTCAGCTTTGTACAGTGTGAAAACAAAACAAAAAAAACCTGTGTAAAATTCTAGAGTGACTGCCCTGGCCTGGCATAGGGCCCACTCCTGCTGCCCTCCCCCACTCCCCCAGCTGCACCCCCTGCCACTGCACACAGTGGCTGCTTCTGCCACCCTGGACATACTACGTTGATGTTCTGCCTATATTTGTTGATGCTGCCCTCTCAGCTTGAAACTCCCTTTCTTCTGGCCCCTTCCCCACCCTAGCCCTGCCCGTCTCCCACCCTCAGGCTGGTTTTTATATTTCAAGAGCAATAGACTGTAGACACCTGAGGGCAGAGACCCTGACTGAATCATTTTTGTTTTCCCAGTCCCTGGCACAGCCCTCCAATCGAGGTAGATGCTTAGTGCAGTTTGTCACGTTAATTACTTTGGTTGTGGCCCTTGTCCATCTCTGTGATGTGCTCTGAGGAAAGAAGAGAAGCTGTTAAGACTGCTTCCTAGTTGTTCACAAGCATACTAAGAATGTGAGTGTACCAAAACTTTGTTTACAACACCCATACTAGTCAGCCTTTGACCCTTTGAGGTGACCATTCCCAGACCTGCTCCAAGAAGCCTCTTCTGTCCAGCCTGCGCCCATGGAGGCGTCCCAGTGGCTCCCTCTGACCAGAGGCCTATGCCCGAAGCCCACTGCTTCTGGTCCCCATTGACTGAAGCCTGTGAACTCCCCAGGGAAGCTCTACCACCTTGACTGCTCTTCTAAGCCTGGCTCTGACCCGAATTCAGAACTTTAATATCACCATATACACATAGTAGGTGCACCATCCTATCTCATATTCCACCTCTCTCTTTGACTAATCCAGAAATGTAATCTTCCTGAGTGCTGCAGCTAGCTTTCTGTACCCTCCCTTGGAGTCCTGTTTGTAATCTGAGAAATATGACCAGAACATCCCTGAGTTGTAGAGAGGTAGTGATTAATCTAGAAGACTTCTTAAGTTCCACCTCCCCACTTCAGAAGTCCCTCCAGTGCCCCTGCTCTTCTCATTGTCTGGACTGCTCTACCCTTCTGCCCGCCTTCCAGGACCTGACCCGTGCCTTATCCAGGAAGCTTTCCTTAACTCTCCACCTGGTGCAGGGCCTTTCTATGCACTTCCTATGGACACTTTTGTTGTTGTTGCACTTATCACGTAGCATCAGTTTGTATGTCTTTCTCCCTGCAAAAGTCAGAAACTACCTCTCTTTCAGGTCTGTTTCCCCAGAGTTGGCATGCAGGTATGTAAAAGGTTGTTGAACTCAAGTAAACTCAGATGAACAAAGTCTAAACACATCTTGAGGTTCTGCCTCTCCTGAGCACAGATTCTGATCTCAGCCTCTTTCTGGAAGGGTGTCAGTCTTTCCTGCAGGGGTCCCTAACCTTAGCCTAACCATAGCCTGCGAGGTGCTCACACACAGTAGGTGGGCTCAACGAAAGCTATTTGCAACTTTAGTACATTGACGCCTCAGTAGCAATAGTTTGCCTTCAGAAAGAATACTCCTGACAGACTAAAAGGAGAGCTTTTCTCTCCTCATCTACCAAACCCAGGGCACCGAAGCAGGCACTTGTTGAGCTATGCCCCTTGAACCTGTAAGCTTAGACAGAAGATACTAATAGACATTTAGGTGACTGAACTGTGGAATTCCTCTGAAGGATAGGTTCCCTTAGGTGGCACAAGCATGGGGCAAACTGTTCCAGGTTAGGTTAAAAAAAAAAAATCTGCTGCATCAGTAGAACTTATCAGAAGAGATGAGTCAGCCTACCCAGACTCCCCCAGAACCTTGAGCTAGATGGAGGCAAAGGCCTGGCATGGGAGGAGGAGGCAGTTCTTTTGTCTCACTTGGGTTTTGCACACAACAGAACTTTCCTTCTGGAATGTCCCATCATATCCAGGCTGCCTAGCCGTCTCCCCCTTGTGCTTCGGCCCCAAGTCACAAATAGCGTTTCCCATACTTTTCATAGTACTCCATACCACTTGGCACTCACAGTTTTCATAGCCGTGTTCACCCAAGAGGTGCAGACCTGTTTCCGGTTTCTTTGTAGGTGCCCCAGCACTCAACACAGAACTTTTTTGCTGAACAAATGGATAAGGCTCCTTGGAGGGAAGTTAAGAAGAGAATGGAAGCCTTCTTTACCCATGGGTAATAGTAACCACTTGGAGCCATAAGAGATTCCTGTATCCAGGCATCACTCTTCTCTGTAAAATGGGAGCTGAAAAATCTGTTCTTTGCCCCTTGTGATTCCAGGAAGACCAACATCTAGTCAGCACACATTACACCAGTGTTTTGCAAAAGTCGCTCAGGACTGGACATGGGCCTAGGACATGCACCCACGAAATACACAATCAAATTGGGACTTACCCTCCCCCTGATATGAGGGTGCAGACAGATGAAACTTTCCCATTGTCCCTCTCTCAACCTCACCCTCCTCCTCTGTAACATGGAGATATAATGCTTTCTTCTCTGAAGTATTGTAAAGATGAAAAGGCTGTCTGTAAAATAGCACGGCTAACGGCTTGTGCCCCCACTGCTGCTATGACTACCGTTATTTTTATTCTTCTTACTCTTTTTTTTTTTGCAACTTACAAATCACCTTCATAACCATTAACTGATTTTAATCTTCATGAGAGGCTGACTAAGCAGGTATGGCTAGTCCCATTTTAGAGATGAAGAAACCAAGTTTCTAAAGGAATAAATGTTGTGCTCAAAGTCAACTAATAAGTGACAGAGCCGGGACTCCAAACTAGATCCTGTAGCTTCTCCCCTCCCCACCGCACCGCCCCATCAATGAACATGGGGGTTATTGGGGCAGATGTGATATGGAGTAAGCCAGAAGAGTTGTTGCAGGTGAGATGTAGGATGAATGGTAGTGGTCCACATGGCCAGAAGAACCCAGCAAGGGGACCCTGTCACTGGTCCAGCATATGGAGAGGCTGCCAAGCCTGTTGGAGCCCAAGAGATGGGATGGCCCAGATGGGCTGAGCTTCCTGCTCAGGGGACCTTGAGACCATCTCAAGCCCAGAGAGCACTGGTCAAGAGATGGTCAGGGGCAGGGGCTCCTGAGACCACGTATGGAGTGACTGAGGCAGCCAGACTGAAAGACTACAGAGGAACAACTTGCCAGGTGAGGTGAGGGAATGAGGGGGTGCTATGTGGGAAAAAGCCAGCTCCTCCCTCTAAACTCCTGAACCACCAGTTCAGGTTCAAGAGCTGGCCAGCACAAGGGGTAAAGCCCAGGTCCATTTATTTACCTGTGTAACCTTGAGCAGGTCACCTCACTTCTTTATGTGTATGATCTCATCTGTAAAATGGGAATCAAGTTACATGCCCTGCCTGCCTCATGGGTCTGTAACCAGCCTCAAATGAAGTTATGTCTACAGAAGTTCTTTATAGGCTCTGAAGTGCTAGCAGAGGAAGTTGCTGCATTTGCTTGTCCACAGTGAGAGCACGAATATCTGTGGCCACCTCCCAAGTGGACTCAGCCAAGTCTCTGTCCCGCCTCTGCCCCAGCCTGACAGGACCCTAAGATTCCCAGTCTTAGCCCTCAGCCACCCTACCACCACACACCCATGGGCCCGCCTTCTTCAGTCTTTCCTAGCTACTTCCATTTTTCATTCTGTCAGACACCATCTGCTTGGCTGTTTTTCTCTTCAGATATTATTAGAAATATCCAGAGTTGTAATTGTTTAATGGTTGGCATTTTGCCTGTTTCATGGGGACCCAGATCGAGCCCACCCCAGACTCATGCCCTGAGTCCGGCAGAATTGACCAGAGACAGCTGTGCAGTGGAGTCTGCTTGGCATTATAAGGAGCTCTCTCCCAGGTGCATTATTAGAAAAGAAGGGGGAAAAGATGGCCCCAGGCGTAATCCAATTCCATGTTCTCCATGGTGTTTTTGAATTGCTTAGCCCAGAGGCATGTAGCTCTCGGTGGGCTGGGAAGCTTCGTGAAAGAGAAGTCAAGATCAGAACCCCAGGTTCATGACAGCTGGGGAAGCCCTTTCCCCAGGCTCCCCATTTGAGGATGCCTGGGTACTTTGGCCTTTCAGATACCCCTCTGAAGCCTGAATCCAGTTTATGCTCAGCTTTCAAACCTAGATTCTCAACTTAGCCAACTTTTGGAAAAGTGTGACTCCTTTCAGATAACCCGCCCACTCTCACTTTTGCCTCAGCGCATATCCTACACATATATTCACAGAAGTCCAGCCTTTGTCATTTTATAGGTCTCTACCTCCCCTAACACCCTCACCCACAGGTGTTGCTTCTATCAGAACACTGGGTCCTCCCCTCTCGCCAGGCTTGGGCTTCTTTGTCTTCATGGCTAGCTTGTGGGTTCCCCTCATGGCCGGTCTTCCAGAGGACCAAGCCAGTCAGTTCAGAGATGATCTGAGCCTAACCCAAAGGAGAGGATAGACTGAGTGATTTCTCAGACTCCTCTCAAAAATCTCAGGGAGAGAATCCGGGCATGCAGAGTGGCTTGTCCGGTGTCCACGGACAGTTCCTGTCTTTTCTGAGGCCAGAACTAGAAAGTATCTTAGGAAGAAGCATTAGAGATTGAGGTGAAAAAGCCCATAGTGTGGACTGTACTCCTGAGACAGGCATTCAAGACCTCTGTGGTCTGATCCTGCCTATAGCTACTCATGTTCATTCCTGTCATACCCCTCCCCGCCGCCGCCACCTCTGCCATACTGCCACCTCTTCCCCTCCAGATCCTGCCTAATCTCATCTGTCATCAGTTCCACTTCTTCTGAAGACCTTCCCTGACCTCTCCAGCCACTTCTGTGAAACCCAGCCACACAGATTATACCACACAGTGTATAGTATGTAGGATATTTGCACCTCAAAACTGAAGACACTTCCCTAAGACTGTCAACTCCTCCTCCATTGACTTGGTTTCCAGGCCTTGTCCTCTGACATATATCCCTTTGCTCATCTCCCCTCAGCTCTCTGAGGAGCAGACCATATAAGTTGTTCCATCTGCAGACCAACCTTGACATTGCACAGTACTCTCACCCCTTCCTGCTTCTGACTCTGTGTTTCCATTTATGCAACCCAAATTAATCCCATTTTTTGTAATCATATGTGACCAAAATAGAAGACAGGTTTAGCAATGCAACTCTACCATCTCCACCAGTCAGCTTGTAACCTACTAGTTATGTGACTTGGGCAGATATCTTTATCTCTTGTTTCAGTTTCCCGTTCAATCTGATGGAATTGAAAATAATATTTCCCACTCAGGGTTATCTGTATGGGTCTTGAGTAATAACATGTTAGCGATTTTTCCATTGGGCCTAGGAGATAACATTTATTTAATCACTTATTAAATAAATGATTCTTCGGATGGTTCTGCCTCATTCTGCTCCTTACTCTTATGCTTGGGTGATGCTTCTGAGCCTGGTTCTCCCACTTTGTGTGGCATGCAGAGCTCTTGATTACATATTTCCTTGTAGAGAGGAAAGGTCAATGCTTACTGTAACAGAGCTGAGCCCCAAGAAACTTGGTACATGTCTGTTCCCCTCGTGCACCTCTGTCCAGTGGGGGCCATGGTTTGTGGAGGTGCTAGCAAGTGGCTCACCCTTCCTTGCCCTGAGCTCCACAGTACCCTGACTGGCTTCCAAAAAGTACATTTGGCTGTATTTCCTAACAGCAGACGTTACTTCCCCCAAATGTGAAAGAGTTCAGAGCTCACACCCCAAGTCCACAAGGCCCTGCCATGGCCTTCTGCCTCTCCTATTTGCATAGGGGGAGGCTCAGCCGCCAACCGGTTGTGAGTAGATGGGTTACCAGCCGAGAGCTAAAGTTCCTCTCCAATTCTCCTTCACCAGTCCCCCACCCCCTTCACCTCCATTCACCATCCACCAGCCTTTCAGTTTCCCTGGCAACGCTGAGTGCTCATCCTGGAAAACTTTATCCGAAATCTGCTCTGGGCAGCTTTCCAAATCCATGCTAACCTGATTAGGTGTCTCTAGGGGCCTTGCCAGCTAATCAGATTAGGCAGCACTAATGGTAGTGAGGACTTTGAGTGGGCGCAGAGCAGTAAAACATATTGTATACTTAGTGATAATTATCCTGCCTTTTGTGTCATTGATTTATCTGCCTCCCTCCCTGTCCTCCCGTCTTGTGTGTTTGGCTGTAGCGATCCGGAGGAAGGAGAATGGCTGGTATGATGAAGAACACCCCCTGGTCTTCCTCTTCTTAGGATCATCTGGAATAGGTAACAGGGAGTAGATCAGCCTGTGGGGAGGAGAGCTGAGGGAGCCCCAGCTGCTATGGGCCAGAGTCAAACGACCCTCCTCTAGTTCAACTCCAGCTCCCAAAACAACTGCCTTCGAATTACAGAGCCAGCAGAGGATCATCTGTCATGTTGGAACAGCTGGAATTATGCCTCTCCCTCTGGAAGCTGTGGTGCAGGGCCTGATTCACCAGGAGGGCCAGGCCCTTGGGGGCCTGTTAGTCCTGGTCCAGCCACTCTGCAACCCCAGACGCTGCCCTGTAGGAGTAATTAAACCACCTCCACTGCCCAGGGCACCAGCCTTATCTAGTGTATCCTGGTCCAGAACCCTCTAGGAGGCTAAAGAAAGCCACTGATGGTCGGCACAGTGCTAAGTGCATAGCAGAACTGGTTGAGTAAAATTGTTTGGGGATTTTTATAGCCAGTTGGGCTGGATTATCTGAAGTGTTCTCACCCTGTCACTCTCTATCCTCACAGTCCCACCATCGCTGCCCTCCATTATCTTTATGGGAAATTACCTGCATCTGTAGCTTCCTCTTCCCCCTCAGCATCTTCATGGATGCTGCCTCTGATGTAAGGTCCCAAAGGGTTACCATCACTTCACACTGTACCATAGAACTTGACCCATACTAGACATGCAGTGACTTCCAAAGACTTGACCATCATACCAAATGGCCTTTCAGAGCCATCACTTTGGTATCGTTGTCCTTTCTTTATGTTACAAAGCAAAGCTGTAAAGCCAGGGAGAGGTGGTTTCTATCCTCTGCCAGCCTCTGTTTGGCCTTGTCGCTCCAGGGCCTAGCTTAGATGGCAAGACCATGCATGTCCAGAGAGAGACAGTACAATGAGCCAGGAAGTCAAGGTGCTTCTAGGAAAAGCAAGGTTTGTGTTGGGATTCAAAGGACAAGATGGCTCTGGATTGTATGAGTTAACCTCCCACTTTTAGATGCTACTATAAAGGAAAAGTTTCAGTCCCCATCCACAGAAAAATCAAGATACAATGCAGACTCTGATTCTGGTCCCAGATTTACCATCAGTTTTCCCTTGGTAACTTTTGAGAGTCACCCTTTCTGAGCCTCAGTGTTCCCTTCCATAACATGTAATATTTCCAGCATCCATGCATTTCTAATATTCTTTCATTCCAGGAGATAGTCATCTAACTCAATACTTCTCTTTTCCGTCTACTAGGAAAAACAGAACTGGCCAAGCAGACAGCCAAATATATGCACAAAGATGCCAAAAAGGTGAGGATTGGAACCTAGGCGCAATCGGCAGCCATGGCGAGCCCACCACTCCCTCCCACAGGTGCCCATCCCCTCGTTCAGACTCTGGCTTTCCAAGACCTGCTCAGTTTGACTTTCTAAGGCTGACAAGAAATTGTTTCATACAGAGAAAAATGTCAGAGCAGTCCTTACAACTGCAGAAACATTTCAGCGTAAAACCAGACATTTCTCTTCCTCCTAGCTTCCCAGTCTGGAGGCGTCACAGGTTGCCCACAACCCTGGGTGCCCTTGCCTAATTTCGGTGGAAAGCCTCCCTAGCTGAGGCGATAAGGAACTGCCCAGAGCTCTGCCAGCAATAGAGTCCTGGCCAACTCCGGTCCTACTGTGGCCCGGCTCCACCTCCACCACCTCTCTGAGGGCCTGGCAGCCACAGGAAACCAGCTAGCTGAGCTCCATGTCCTCCTGAGCTGCGTCTATGGCCCCTCCTGTTGACTCTGCCAGTAGCTATGAGCTGCCTCAACCAAAGCCAGGGAGACCCACTTGACAGGCAGGCAGGCAAGAAGCAGCACACGGCATGCTGATACGCTCCAACCGAAACGGCATTTTTAGTACAATTCATCAGGTTGGCAGCGATTGAAACAATTAGCACACTGGGAAGGGCCATAAACTAGTGAGACTATTAGGGAAGATGTAGTTACGGCAGGAACCACCTGATTAGGGATGAAGAATTCTGAGTGGTTTAATTTTAATACTGTCAGAAAGGTTAATATTTAATTACAAATTATAATCTCCTTATCCAAGCTGTCTTAATATGTCTTCATAAACAGTGGAAGTAGAAGGAAAGTATCTGCTGACTTGCTGGTGTAGAAAGGAGAAAGGGCTTGATAAAAGACGGACGATGCAAGTCTTTTTTCAGTTGGAGCATCTAAACGAGAGGCAGATTTCAACTTGTGAAGGGTTCAGTTGGAGCATCTAAATGAGAGGCAGATTTCAATTTGTGAAGGATGTCCTGAAAGCTGACAATGGCATCCTTCAGTGCATGCCTCACCTAGGAGACGGAAGTATCACCATCTCTCCTCGGAGATAGCGGGCTGGGTGATCCAGGCTCTGGAGTCAACCATTCCTTGGCGCAGGTTCTACTGGCCCTAGGCAAGTTGCTTTACCCCTCCAAGTTTCAGCTGTTGCCTCAAAGGGAAGCTAATCAGTCCTGTGTCTAAGATTATTGTGAGCATCAAGTGAAATACTGTGAATCACAGCAAGCTCAGGCTCAAACGCCCATCAAGTACCTGATCCCTTGTCTCATATTTACCCATCACTCCGTCCTTTCACAGCACTCCCATCTACTGTCTTATTTTATCTTACAAGGAAAATAGCTTAAATGCCAAATTAGAACCACTTTTCAGATGAGAAAACTGAGACCCTGCAATGTTAAGGGCCCAAGATCACCTGTTAGAAGAAGAAGAAAAACGAGAATCCAGTCTGTCAACTATTCTCTCAATACCATTGTTCTCTGCTGCAATGAAAGACTAGATTATAAACCTGTCTTTTTTGTCTTCATGTCACATAGGGAGACGAGGGACGTGAGAATCCCAATATCATCCATATATTTTATTTTTAAATCAGAGTTGGTACTTTTATAAAACTCTTACCTTCACCAGCCCTGTGGATCAGCTTATTACATCTGTGTTTAGCACAGACATTCTCTGGCTATGTAATAGGCATGTTTGAGACATGCCTTTATAGTCTGAGGGTTCTGAACTGTAAGCTATCTGACCAGGATACCTAATGTTACCAGGATCCAAGGACTGATGTGTGGGGAGTATCATCTACAGGGCCCAGTGTAAAGGAGGGCTCACTCAATGAACGCGCACTGGCCTGGGAGTTGGTGACTTAAATTCAAGCTCTGGCTTTCTTCACCTTAGTTTCCTCATTTGAAAGAGTCGCTGGTACCTCCATACTTGGCTACCTCACAAAGACTTGTACTTTTTTCTTATTTTGGCAACACCACACATCATATGGGATATTTGTTCCCTGACCAGGAATTGATCCCACACCCCCCCTGCAGTGGATACACGAAGTCTTAACTATGGGACTGCCAGAGAAATCCCTGTTTGCACATTTTTATAGTTTCTTTATCAGACCTCCTATGAGGTTTTGGTTTTTTTTTTTTCTCCTCATTAAACTCCACTGTTTTTCCCCAATTGAGCAGCTTTGTTAACTTCCATTATTAGAGTTAATAATCCTTGAGAAAAAAAACTTAACAACATCTGTGATTTCATCCTGAGGTAGGGTGGTAGAGCTCTAAAGACCACAGTTATAGCATTAGTATGATGAAGGGATCAAGAGCAGGGATCTGAGTTCAGCTCTAAACTACTCTGTGGAGTTGGCTGAGATCTCTGTTTACATCAGTTTCCTCATCTGTAAAATGGATTCGATAATGGTACCTATCTCACTGGATTATCATGAAGGTTAAGTGAGATAATGATGTAAAATGCTGTGCACTATTCTTGGCACGTTAGTAAACAATCAGTACATGTTGGCTACTATTGTTATTACTGATTTCCCTGGTAGCTCAGACAGTACAGTGTCTGGCTGCAATGCGGGAGGCCCGGGTTCGATCCCTGGCTCGGGAAGATCCCTTGGAGAAGCAAATGGCAGCCCACTCCAGTATTCTTGCCTGGAGAGTCCCATGGACTTAGGAGACTGGTGGGCTACAGTCCATGGGGTTGACTTCACTTTCACTATTGTTATTATTGTTGCCTCACTTCTAGATAACCCTGAGCTAAGATTATGTGAAACCAAAATTATTCTAGCTAAGAAAATCAAGCCCTGAGATTTGTTCAGAGTTATTTAGCAAATCAGTAGAAGGACTTAGTAACTTGACAGAAGAGTAAGTAAGCACTGAAGTCTGTATTCCCTGTTATCGTAGGACATTGACTGACACTAGTTCTGGGCACAAAACTCAGAACCCTTAAGATGAAAATGGCAAAAGCCCAGCTGATTGAGGGAGTGGGGAATATGAGGCAATAGAGTATAGAAGGTAAGAGCACAGACTTGGAGCCAGATTGTTGGTTTGAGACCCTGGGAAAATTACTTTAATCCATGACTCAGTCTTCTCATCTGTAAAGTGGGGATGGTAATAGTACTTATCTCTTAGACTTACACACATTCTAAGCCCTTTATAGCTCAGTTGGTAAAGAATCCGCCTGCAATGCAGGAGACACCGGTTCCATTCCTGGGTCGGGAAGATCCCCTGGAGAAGGAATAGGCTACCCACTCCAGTATTCTGGCCTGGAGAATCCCATGGACTATACAATCTATGGAGTTGCAGAGAGTTGGACATGACTGAGCCACTTTCACTTCAAGCCGTTTATACCTTGCTTAGAACATTGCCAAGCACATAGTAAGCACTCAGTGAGTGTCAGCTGTTATCAGATGCCCATCTCGTGGCTTCCAGCCCATTGCCTCCAGCACTCACAGCTTCCCCATGTCTGTCTTCCTACCCTCCCTGAAGCCTGTCTCTCTCTTGGCCGAGCTGCCTGGGGCCCTGTGAAGATGCTTACTGGCTAATGCCTCATGCTTGGTAGCAGTGATCACTCCTCGTGGTCTTAAGAACTTCTCTGGGGTCTTTCCCACCTCTTGGGTTAGGCCCTGTCCTCAGGCTTCTGGTGAAACAAGCAGAGGATATAGGGCGAAGAAACAGCAGCTCTAAGAAGGAAGGCAGCCTGGTCAAGGCCCAGACAGTGGAGGACTGGGGTTGGAAGCCGAGTCCAGGGCTCTTTCTGCCACCCTATACCTCAGGGTCAGAGTGACAGGGCAGAGAAAGCTAGAATACTTCACAGACTGAATTTCTGACCAGCAGCTGAACCGCATTTCAGGTATAGTCATTAATACCTCCCTCCCAGGTCTTGGCACCCCCTGTTCCTCAGCTCTCAAGAGAAGTGTAGTCAGTGGGTGCCAGTAGGAGAGGAGCCTGAGGAGTCCCTGGGGATCCCTTATCTGGGTGGAGAGACAGGGCACCTCTGAATGCCCTTATAACACCCTAAATCCCTAAGTTCTTCATGAAAAGGAGAGGGCATTCTGCTATGTTAACTCGCAAATCCCACTCTAGACAGTGTTCTGTCCCTGGGACTAATTATGGTAGGGCCTCACCCAGGAGGCCACCTCCTTGGAAAGCACCCCAGGCCCAACCATGGAGAGAGAAGGGCTGCAAGCAGTGTTGTGGAGAGCTCTTTAATGACGTGAAAATGTGTAAATAAGATTTATTAGTTTAAAGAAAAGTAAACTAGGGTGTAGAGAAAAGGGAACCTTCCTTCATTGTTGGTGGGAATGTAAATTGGTACAGCCACTCTGGAAAACAGTATGGAGAGTCTTTAAAAAAAAAAAAAGCTAGAGTTATATAATCCAGCAGTCCTACTCCTTGGCATATATCTGAGGATGATGAAAATTATAATTCAAAAAGATACGTGTACCCCAGTGTTCATAGTAGCAGTATTTATAATAGCCAGGACATGGCAGCAACCTAAATGTCCATCAGTGGGGGAATGGATGGGGGTGGGGGAGTGGACTATTATTAAGCCATCAAAAAGAATGAAGTAATGCCATTTGCAGCAACATGGATGGGCCTAGAAATTATCAAACTATATAAAATAAATCAGAGAAAGACAAAAATCATGTGATATCATTTATCTGTGCAGCCTAAAAAGTGATACAAATGACCTTATTTACACAATAGAAATAGACTCACAGGCAGAAAAAAACTTGTAGTTACCAAAGGGGAAATGGGGAGCCGATAAATTAACAGTTAATTAACAGATATATACTACTATTTATAAAAAAGATAAACAATATGGACCTACTGTATAGCACAGGGAGTGATATTCAATGTCTTGTAATAACCTGTAATGGAAAAGAATCTGAAAAAGAACATACTTGTGTGTTTGTGTGTGGGTATAACTGAATCACTTTGCTGTACCCTTGAAATTAACAGCCTAGCAAATCAACTACACTCTTTGAAAAATAGGAAGAAAACTAAAGCAAGGGACCTGTGCCCATGTAGACTTGCAGAGTGGAGGGCACCATGGAGCTGTCTGGCTGTTTGTTGCTCCCCTCCATCTCGTCATGGTCCACGCTGGTCGTGGCTGACTTTGTCTATATCAGCCTATCCCACTCCGGTGCTCCTAGAGGAGCTCTAGTGCTCAGCACACACAGGACACCTTCAGGAAATGTGTGATAAGTGGATGATGTGGTGATCAGGCCTGGTAGAAGCCTGAAAAAAAAAGGCTTTCCAGGCCATTTAAGGGCAGGGACATGACCTGGGTTTATTAAGGTAGGGAGTGAGGGAATCATTTAGGGGATGAGTGGACAGAAAAGGAGACAAGGAGCCGGAAAACACTGTGTCTTGAGAATGGGATAGAAAATCTTGGCTTGGTGTGGCTTGAAAGCCTGGAAGACACTTGCGATGCTCTCCTCCTAGCCCTTCCCTCTGCCTTCACGTGGACTCCTGCTTGTTTCCACACAGGGTTTCATCAGGCTGGACATGTCTGAGTTCCAGGAGCGGCATGAGGTGAGTGAGAGTCCTTGGTGAAGTGTGGTTTGGAGAGCCTGTTAACATGACTCTGCCTGAGTATTTTGATGACTTGTCATTCAAGCATGAGATAATTACAGCAGCCTTGGAATTTGTCCTTTGGGGATGTGTACACAGTGGGGTCCCTGATCTGTTTTGCATAAGATTTGCTCTAAAGAATAAACACAGAAGAGATCCAACTGCTCTCCTGTCACAGCAGGATTCCTTCCACCCCAAGAGATAACCTTACCTTGTTGAAACAGGTAGTCTTAACAGTATACAAAGCCAGCTTACCGTGCATGCCCCATGTTGGAAACTGAAAGGATGGAGAGGCCTTCCTAACTTAATTCTTCCTTCCACCAGGTGGCCAAGTTCATCGGGTCCCCACCAGGCTACATTGGCCACGAGGAGGGTGGCCAGCTGACCAAGAAGCTGAAGCAGTGCCCCAATGCCGTGGTGCTCTTTGATGAGGTTGACAAAGCCCACCCAGATGTGCTCACCATCATGCTGCAGCTGTTTGATGAGGTGAGTCAGCTTGGGCTGGGTTTGGCTGGGGGACACCTGTAGGTATGAGGGGGCTATGAGCAGCAGGACCTGTGGATCCAGAGTTAGTCACTCATCAAGTTCCTGCTTCCTCATGTGTACATTCAGGCAGTTAGCAGATGTGGTTTCACCCCTTCTCCAGACCAAGGCCCAGACTGGGCACTCCAGGAAAAACAAGCACGGCCCAAAAGTTGAAATGTTGTGGATGCCAGGGTCCCTTTTAAAGAGACAGAATGGGGCAGAAGTGCCAGGAGGGAGTGAGACCTGAATTTTTAGTTCCAGCTCAGGTCCATCTCTAGGAACCTCATGTGAAAAACAGGGAGGCTGGATCCAGCAAGCTCCGAGTTTTTCTTACTCAGACAGCTGCTACTCCTTCCTTCCATCATCTTCACCAGTTCTTTAAAATGTTAGTAATGTTACCGCTGTCTGTGACCATTGATGATGGAATGATGGTGCCCTGGCTTATGGAGCGTTCTTCTCCTGAACAGCTCCCGGCTCAAAGAGAACAGTCTCCCTCTCAGCTGACCGGGGAGCAGCTTCCTTTTATTTAGCACAGTCTGTGTAGTAGGCTTGTGCTAAAGACATTGCAGACTTTATTGCTAATCATCACAGTAGCCAGGCAAGGTAGAAACCTTTTATAACAGATGTAGAAACAAGTTCAAGAGGTTGTAAATGACTTGCCCAAGGCCACAGAGCTACTGTACAGAGGAGCCAGAAATGGTCTCAAGATAGGTCTGGTCCCAGAGCCCAGGTCTCCCCCTTGTACCTCTCCTTTTCCTGAGCAGGGGAGGGAGGGCTTACTGTCAGGGGAGGGGCTGAAATCCACCTGTTGGAGGTGAGGCCTGCCTTCTGCTCCCATGCAGAGGCTGTGTTAGCCAGCACATGGGCAGACCAAGTCCAGCCCTGGGGAAATGGAAAGGGGTTTGCTTCCCGAAATGTCACAAGTTCCCTGATGAGATACAGGAATGGATACCCCTGGACCAAGTAGCACACCAGATACCGAGCCAGCCAGAGCCAGGTCCAGGTGTCCTCACAACTGCCCACTCACTGTCCTCCCCTCCGAGCCCAGCATTCTTGGCTGCCCCAGTTTTATTGCCCTCTTCCTAGGCTCTTATCTGCTCCCTATCCTGTGAACTCCTACTGAGCAATGAAGGCCAGTCCTTCAAAGGTCACATATTCTGTTTCCCACACCTGTGCTCTGATACTCCCCCCCACTCCATTCTAGACTGTAATGGGATTCAGGTACACAGCTTATGGACCAGACCCAAACCTGCCCTCTGGGAGCCCCCTGCCTATCAGGTAGAAAAGAGATGGGATAAAATTGGCGTTTTTGTACTTTATGTGCAAGGCACTGTTTTATGAACTCCTTTAATCTTCCCAGTAATCATATGAAGATAGTCATTATTATTACCTCAGTGTGACAAATGTAGAAACTGAGATAAAGTGAGATAACTGATTTATCCGTGGTCACACAGCTGGGAAGAGAAAATCCAGGGTTTGAACCCAGGCACTCCAGTTCTAGAACACACAGCTTAAATAATAACTCCCAGACACCTAGTCTCTCTCCAGGTGTTCTCAGAGTCCCCAGCATCAGGAGAAACACCCCATCGACTAACTTAATTCAGTATATTAGTGTTGGCAGTAGACAGCTTGTGTGCAGGCGCAGAGGCGTGAGGCAGCCTACTCCATCCAGAGGACTATACAGCCTTTCAGTAATTGCCCAACTGCGAGGCAAGGTGAGAACAGAATGGTGGAAGTAGATGGGTGAGATAGACAGGGGCAGGTTAGAATCCCAGGCAAAGGAGTGTGGATTTATTTGCTGGAGAGTAAGAAGCCTTTAAAGACTTTAGGCAAGAGAAAAGCATGATTGGATTTTCCTTTTATAAAGCTCCTGTAGGCAGCAGTGAGCAAATGGACTAGAAGGAAAAAGGACCAGCGAGGAGACTGTTGAAGAGTCCAGGTGAGGGCTGGGGAGACCTGCACTACAGCAGGGCCATTGGATGGAGAGAACTCCCAAGTGAGGAGGCAGGGAGGTGACAGGAGTGACCAGCGGAAGTGTCTCTGGCCTGGGTGGCCCACGGCTTCTGCTGCTGTCAGCTGAGGCAGGGAACTCAGCGGGGTGAGCAACAGACTGAGGAAGGTGAGGAGCTGAGGTTTGGAAGTGCTGAAAATGAAGTGCCTGGGGTACTGCCAGATGGAGATGTCCGGGACCTCCGGGAAGTTGCTTGTCTGGAGCGCAGGAGATCTGCGCTGAAGTAGACTCAGGAGTGCTGCAGCACAGAAGGAGTAACAGAAGCCAGAGGGACGGACGAGCTCTCACCTGGTGAGAGTCTGGTGAGCAGAGGGAACTGCCAGAGAGTAGGAGGCAAACGAGAAGAGTGTGGTTTAGTGCAGACAGACAGAACGGACACAGCCCCTGCCTCAGTGCTCAGGAGTGAGGGGGAGACGGGCAGCAAAAAGCAGTTCAGCCACTGTGGTGAATGCTGCCCTAGGATCAGGAGGACTGAGGGTCATAGAGAAGCGCGCCCCCCACCCCAGAGCCACCCATCCCAGATCTCCCAAGCTTAGGCCCAGAAAAGTGGGAGCCCTAGCAAAGCTCTCACCAAGCAGAGGTAATGCAGCTCACTTCCCAGTTGACCCCAGACCTACTGCATAGGGCAGAAGTCCCAGGAAGCCCACTCTCCATGCTTCCCTTCGAGGACAGAAATGAGGGGTCAGTGGGGGAGCAGCCCCTGTGACCCTGCAGTGAGCACTGACACCTCACCTGCATGCATGCCTCCAGTTGGGAGGCGGGTCAGCCACAGCTCCCTCTTTGGGCCACATTTTGTTGCCAAGGACTCAGAGGAGGAGGTGCAAACTCTGAAAGTCACCCTTGGGTCAGTCGTGCACTGCACCTGCTCCCCTCGCCCACCTGGGACCCATCCTCAGGCCCCGTTATGAGCAGAGCTTTGATCTCTCAGAATGAAATGGCCGCCGGTTATTGCTCTGGCCAGTACAGCCGTGTGTGCGCTCAGTCCTCAGGGATGAGCACTGCGAACACAGCGGGGTCATCCGCGTGCACTTGGGCACATCACGCACGCCTGCAGACCTGATCCCCAAAACTAGGACTGCCCTCAGTGGATCTGTCATGTTGTAACTTGTAGGCAGGGAGTGAAGTGGGGAGCTCATGGCCAAGCTCAGGGACATGTGCTTGTACCCTTCCTTCTCCTCTTCCCACTCAAGGCTGGGATGGGGGAGTGACCAGGACTGGATCTCAAGGCTCCCTTTGAATAGAGCCCTTGGAGCTAACACTTCCTGAGAGGCCTGTGCCACAAGCCAGGGTAAAGTGAGGCAGAAAAGCACTTGGTACCGTGCCCAGTACACAGTAGGTGCTCAGTTAATGCATATGCCTTTTTTTTTTAACCTCTGAGCGCTAGGGCTAGTCTGCCTTTGCATCTGCTTCAGAAGCAAGGTCTGACCTTGAGTGAGGCCCTCACCACCAGGGAAAGGAACATACTTAAGAAGGAATGGTTGCCTGAGGCTGAGGCAGGGCCCAGCATCACTGGCTCGGGCAGGGGCCCCAGAGGCTGTCAGTGACCTCTCCCTAGAGCCATGCTCTCAGAATTGGCAGGAGCTATGCTTTGTCTGCAACCCCAGTGAATTCCCAAGAAGGTCTACCTCTCCCCACACCTGACCCCGTAGTTTAGCTTCTCTCCAGTCAGGATCAAAGGATGCAAACTGAATTTAGAAGAACTCTGAGAAGTTTTTATTTAGGAAAGAAAATTTCATGAAGCCTCCTTTATCCCACACTGTTGGTATGGCCCCAGGAGCCTGGTGTACAGTGAAAGACAGGGGTGCTGGGGTGAGACCATGCAGTAGAGTCTCAGCTGGACTGTGTTCCAGCTGTGAAACCTTGTACAAACTAAGCTCTTGGAGCCTTAGTTTCTTTGTAGGGGTGGTGAGGATTCAAACAGTCTGCAAGCAAGTGCTGAGGACTGTTCTATGCCAGGCACTGTTCTAAGACCCGGTGAGAATAAGACCCAGACCCTGCCCTCACAGGGGCACCGAGCAGGGCCCCAGGGGTGGCCGTGGGAGCCCATCACAGCAGATTCCACCAGATCCTCTCAGCAGGGCACTGATTGTTGCTTTCATATGTCGTTGTTGTTTTAGTTGCTAAGTCATGTCCAACACTTCTGCAACCCTGTGGACTGTGGCCCACCATGCTCCTCTATCCATGGGATTTCCCAGCCAAGAATACTCGAGTGGGTTGCCATTTTCTTTCCAAGGGATCTTCCCAACCCAGATCAAACTCACATCCCTGTGTTGCAGGCGGATTCTTTACCACTGAGCCACTAGGAAAGCCCCTGTGCTTCCTTAAAATGACTGCAGAGTGCCTTTGTACCATGAGAGCCTTGAGGTTTGCTAAGTGGGTGGAGTTCCTCGCCCTTCAGCTTTGCGGCCCGGACAGCTACACTTTTCTAGTTCTTCTGTCTCTTCCCTTTATTGTTGCCCCTTTTCTTTCTCCTTGGTACATTTGTGTCTAGTAAAGATGTTTTCTTCTGTGTCACGTCTAGAAAAAAAAAGAAAGATTCCAGGCAACTTCCTACATTGATTAAAGGAAGAACATTATTTTTTTTCCTAGGCCAGAGGATGGCTCCAAAGATGCAGAGGTTATACCTGTTTCAGTTCATTTATCTGGCCTTCACAGTGGCCCTGTAGAATACCCTCTGACCTCCTATAGCAGCCTGGCCGTCCCTTTATCATAATGTCTAACCCACTGAATTCTGACTGCTTGTTTCCTGGCCTCACTCCTCTAGACTGGAGTGTGTCAGGCTCAGTGAGTCCCCAGTGCCCCAACACAGAGCTCCACCCACAGCAGGCCTCCAGGAGAGTGTGTTGAATGGCTGCTTATACCGTCAGGCTGGCTTCTGGGTGCCCTGAGAGATGCCAGGCAGCAGATGCAGTCTCACCTGGTGGCTCTCCCAGCAGGTGAGCACTGAAACCAAATTGTGAGAACAGTGCTCAGAGACCCCAGAGGAGGGAGCGCTGACTGCCAGGGGGAGAGGGTTCTGGAGAGACCTCCTGGAAGAGGTGCTCAGCCTTACGGCTCCCTGACCATGCAGTTGCCGTTCCTTCCCAGGGCCGGCTGACAGATGGAAAAGGCAAGACCATCGACTGCAAGGACGCTATCTTCATCATGACCTCAAATGTGGCCAGCGACGAGATAGCACAGCATGCGCTGCAGCTGAGGCAGGAAGCTTTGGAGATGAGCCGTAACCGGATCGCCGAGAACCTTGGTATGGCACGTGGCCCACGCTCTCTGGGCAAACAGTCAAGTGACACGGCTGCCACACTGCTCTGAGGGAAGGATGGAATTGGGGTCCCAGGGACAGATGAAGGTCCTGGCTGGCATCTCTCCTTCACTGGCCCTGACTTGACACCAAGCACCCAACTAGATAGTGGAAGGAGGCCAACAGACAGTGCCCCTACTTCCTCAAGAAAGCCCCAGGCCTCTCAGATGACAGGAGGGCTCCAGACAGAGGCAGGGACAGAGCCGCCCCAAGGTGTGGGGCCAAGAGGAGGCCATGGTCTCAGGGGACTGAAGGGATGTGCACTTAACAGGGAGGGACACTTTGGTGCAGCAAGGGGATGGCAGATCAGAAACCTGGACATGGGCACAGGTGGGCCCTGGAAAGTGCTGGAAAAGGGAGTGTGTCAGGGTGGACACTGCGTCTGTCAGCCTTCTGTCTAGGATTGAACTCTCCAGCCCACTTCTTACAACTTGGGACTCAAGTCTCGGTCCTGACTCTTCTCCTTTCCCCTCCCCTCCTTCATGCAATTCCTACTGCACATGAGCACTGGAAGGGCCTGGGAAGTATGCAGTCCAGTCCTCTGATTGTGCAGGTGATGAGAAGGCTGAAGCCCAGAGGTCCTGTGATGTTGACCAGGATCACACAGACTGTCAGGGGCAAGACCGGGCTCTTGTCATGGAGCCAAGGTGCAGCACAGCTCCCAAAGGTCCCAGGTGTAGGGAGCAGGCAGTTTATGTTTCTGTCTCCACAGGGGATGTCCAGATCAGTGACAAGATCACCATCTCAAAGAACTTCAAGGAAAACGTGATTCGCCCCATCCTAAAAGTAAGAGTCCATATCCTTCTTTCTGGAGCCTTGAGTTGGAGGGGATCACTTTAGCCATCATGAAGATGTGGAAGCCCTCCCACCTGTATCTTTCCCAGTAGGGTCCACTAATTCCTTTACTCACTCTGGGTCACTAAGCTCACTTTATCCCTAACCTGGCCCTGCAGGCTCACTTCCGGAGAGATGAGTTTCTGGGACGAATCAATGAGATCGTCTACTTCCTCCCCTTCTGCCACTCGGAGCTCATCCAACTTGTCAACAAGGAGTTGAATTTCTGGGCCAAGAGAGTAAGATCAGGGACTGTCCATGGGTGGGGGCGGAACATCTAGAAAGCCCTGGGCCACATGCAGACATGCTGCTGTCTGACCTGCCCCAGGCCAAGCAAAGGCACAACATCACACTGCTCTGGGACCGCGAGGTGGCGGACGTGTTGGTCGAAGGCTACAACGTGCACTATGGCGCCCGCTCCATCAAGCATGAGGTGAGCCCTGAGAGAAGTGAGCACCTCCACACCTCCCTCCCTGGTGCCCCTAGACCCATTTGCTGGGCTCCCAGCCTGTCCAGGCAGGCTGGAGTTGTTCTTACCCAGAGCAGATGCCCCTTCAGAACCAAAGACAATATAGTCAAGTAAAACCCCTGTCCAAGAGGGTAAATGAGTTTGAACCCCTATCAGCATCAGGGAACGGGGGCTGGGAACCTCAGAAATTGATTGTACTGACTTGTTAGTACTGTCCTGCAAGCTCATGTTGTTAGCCCTTGGCAGATGAAAAAACTGAAGCTTTGAGTGAGTACTTGCCTAGGCAGCAAATGACAGAGCTGGGCCTCCAGGCTTCCCCTACCACCTGCAGGTGGAGCGCCGAGTGGTGAACCAGCTGGCGGCTGCCTATGAGCAAGACCTGCTGCCGGGGGGCTGCACCCTGCGCATCACTGTGGAGGACTCGGACAAGCAGCTGCTCAAGAGTCCTGAACTGCCCTCACCCCAGGCCGAGAGGCGTCCCCCCAAGCTGCGGCTGGAGATCATCGATAAGGAAGCAAGACCCGCAAATTGGACATCCAGGCACCACTCCACCCTGAGAAGGTGTGCCACACCCTCTAGCGTCTACCTACCTGCCCATACGTGCCCTCAACACCTAATAAAGCCCCCTTGGCTGTGGCATGGTGACCGACCTGCCTTCCCCTCCTGCTTTTTACCCCTCTCCATCCAGCCTAAGGCCTGTTGCCTCCTCACAGCCCCTGGGAGACGCCTTCTCAGCCCCACGCAGCCCCTTCGTTGTGGGCCCCCCGTGTGCTCTCAGGTCTCTGAGAGGGGAGCTGCTCCTCTGTCTGCTTTACGGCAGGGAGAAGAGGGAGGTCCCTCATCTCTGTCCTTCAGCGTGTCCTCATGTCCCGGAGCCTCTGGAACTTTATCATGTTTTCTGGAAGCTCAGAAGTATAGCAGCTGAGAACAGATCTGGCTGGAAGAAGACAGGGACCAGGCTGTGACCTGCTACCCTCTGCTGGCTCTCATGCTACTGAGTCCCAGAATGTCTCCACAGGGAGCAGAGAAGTCAGAGGCCCAGACACAGAGCTTCTGCATTTAAGCCATTGCTTCCTCTTTCCCATGCCCTAGAATTCCAAGGGGAAGGGACTCTCGGAACCCTTCCCCATTGCACTGCCGTATCATAGCTACTATTCCTCCCTGCCCCACATTCAGGAGTCAGACCGGACCACGTCTCTCCAGCCTTGGAACTAGGCCAGCATGGGGCATCTTTAGGAAGAAGGCCGGGTACTATCCTACCCTACACGGGGTCTGGACAGAAGCACCAAATGACCAAGCAAGCTTAACTCTGTGGGGCCTCCTGCAGGAAACCAACAACATAGACAGTGGAGAACTGGATGGGGATCCTTGGGTCGGGGCGTACCCAGATGGCATGGAGTCTGCCTCAGCCCCGTCTATACCATGGTCCTAGCTAGGTGAACATGGGATAGACAGCTCCCTCATGCAGTCTGCATGCTAGTCACTAAGCAGAGGGACTGCACACCATCCCCCAAGGCTACACACCAGGCCTCAGCTAATTAGCAGGGCACAGCAAGGCTTGGTACATACATCCTTGGGAACCATCTGCAGTAGCCACCATTGAGGATCATGCCATCAGCCTCCCCTGAAGGGCCACTTTGGAAACCCTCCTTTGGTATCACAAAGTCTCTTCCAGGAAGCAGAAAATGGGGACAGGAATCACAGTCCCTCAGGTGATGGAGGAATATCATAACACAGTGGGGGTGGGGCAGCTGGAAGCTGGAACATGGGCTCCAGCAGATGCTGCAGCAGGCATCATCCAGCCCCTCAAGGAGCTATCTGCCGCTTTGTACCTCAGCGACTGCCACTCTTTATTAGTAGCAGTTTTTTGTTGTTGTTACTTCTTGTTCTGAAATAATTTTAGACTTACAGGAAATTACCACAATAGTAGAGTTCCATGTAACCTTCACCAACTTCACCAGCCATCTATTGAAATTATTAAATTATAATTAGTAGAACCAGGAAATTAACATAATACGGTACTATTAGCTAATTTCTAGGCATTCAGATTTTGCCGTTTTTCCCACTGATGTCCTTTTCCTGGTCCAGAATCCGGTCGAGGATCCCGTGTTGTATCTTGTATTTCCTTTATCTCCTTCAACCTGTGACAGTTGATCCTTCTTTGCCTTTTATGACCGTGACACTTTTGAAATGTCCAGGTCAGTTAAGTTTGTAGAATGTCCCTTAATTTGGGTTTGTCTGCTGTTTTCACATGCTACATTGAGGGTCTCCATTTTGGGCAAGACTAGCCCTCAAGTGATGCTATGCCCATCCTTATAACTCAGAGCAGGTGCTACATGCTGAGGTTGTGTGTACCAGTTTCTCCACTGTAAGATTACTAATTTTCCCTTTGAAATGAATAAGAATCTCATGGAAAGATAAGACACTGTACAGATATCTTATTTATCTGTAGAATTTTGCCTGTTGATTTTAGCATCCATCATGTGAATGTAAACAACGTTAGTCACTTGGTTGTGTCTGACTCTTTGTGACCCCATGGACTGTAGCCCACCAGGCTCCTATGTCCTTGGGATTCTCCAAGCAAGAATACTGAAGTGGGTTGCCATTTCCTTCTCCAGGGGATCTTCCCAACCAGCTCTTGCTTTTAACAAACATTAATATTATATTTGCCTAATGACGACATTGTTTTCTTATTCCACCTGTATGTATTAATTGGTATTCTTCTGTAAGGAACAGCTGTCTCTTTTCTCCCATTTATTTATTCAATAATTTACCTAGAAGTAAAACTAATGAATATTTGTTTTAGTCTGTGGGTTGTAGCCCACTAACAGAGTTTGTTTCATTGCTTGTATGGCCTAGATTTGGCCACTGGGAGCTGTCAGGTTGGCTCCTGTGTTGTTTCAGTGTTGCCCCATATTTTTTTAGTATTACCTTATTTTCTGACACCACAGGGTGTTCCAAGGTTACTTAGACTTTTCTTGTCCCAGCCCTAACTTCAGCCATTTCTCTAAGCAACTCCTGGTTCCTCTTATTTGAGAATGGTACTTAGAAACCAAGGTGGCATATTCAGTGCTCCTGGAGTGTCATTGCTTCTAGGCCTTTTCAGCACACAAAGCTAGGAAATAAATATATGTGTATATGTTAATACAGGTGTCACACACAACTGAATTTATTACTATATCTGTCCATCTGTATGTTATTAAAAACCATGAGTCCATATTGAGGCCTGCGGTTCTAATCCATACCACAGGGCCTGTAACTTGCTGTTATTATTAGCACTTTACGATTCATTCTTCCTCTCCTGCTATCTCTGTTTCTTCTCTCATTCTGTTTTCTGTTGCAACTCCCATAGAGGATCTAATTAAGTCAGTCAGTGACCATCCCGTGTGGAACCCTCCTGTTGGATAAAGTTCTTATGCCCAGCTGTCAGTCTCTTGGTTCAGTCAGCTGTGGCCAGGACCAGCAGACGTATAACTGAAAACCAGATAGCTTTTATACAGGAAAACCCAATGACCACCTTTCTGAGAAGAGAATAAGGGACAGAGTAGACCCTCCAATTCTGAGAAGCTTGAGTACCACTTCTGGAGACTCAGCTAGACCTTGTAGGTGATGTTGGACCCCTGCCTTATACTTTCATAGCATCCTCAAAAGTGCTTAGCTCCGTTGCATTACTTGTTCTTTGCCTTTATCATTAGAGTGTAAGATCCACAAGGGCAGATACCCAGTTCTACTCACTGTCCTGTTCATAGAAGCTGGCACAGAGCCATCACATGATGGTTGCTCTAGGTGTTTAGATGGATGGGTAGGCCCTGCAGCAAGCACAGATCTTCACAGTGTGGCCTATGAACAGTATCCTATGTTCACGGAGCAAACATTTGTCATGTGCTGTGGCCAGGCAGAACTTGAGAAGACAGGGCAAAGTAAGACCTCAGATACCTTAGTAAGTATCTAGAAGTACATGAGGCTGGACTTGAAAGTGAAATATCTTCATTGTTAAAAAGGAAAAATTCAAAGGTGCATAGTGATTGTTTTAGGAATTTAGAAGGAAAAAAAAAATTTAAACCATAGGAGAAAACATAAAACCTGAAGTTAAGTAGGAATGCAAAAAAAAAAAAAAAGATAAGTAGAAAATGATTCTTTTTGAAAACACCAATAAAATAGATTAAATCTTCTCAGTCGATAAAGGGGAAAAGAGGGGGACGAGATCAGACATGATCATATATATGGAAGAGTTTTAAATAATTTTAGGAGAAGTATGTGGCCACAGTTTTGAAACAGAGCAGATAGATAATTTCCTAGCAAATACTGACCCAAGATAAGTTTGAATAAGCCAATTAATTACCAAAAGAAGAAATTGGAAAAGTGATTGCAATTTTATCCTTTTAAAAGATTCCTCTTTAAACTTTTTACTTGAAATTTATATGGAAAAGTATACAAATCACAGTTATGCAATTTAATGAGTTATCACAAAGTTAATAACAATGTAGCCATCACCCAGCCCAAAAAATAGGTCAGTGTGATTTTTAATTATTATATAAACTGCTTCAGATCATTGGAAAAGATTAAAAGATGCTCAGTTGATTTTTAAAGTGCAGTGTAGTATTAATACTCGAACCCAATAAACTGCCAATAAAGAATGCCATAGTGTAATCTCATCTATGACTGTAGGTGCAAAAATTCCAAATAAAATTAAGTTGACTTTACAACATGATTACATAAGGTTTATTTCAGTAATACAAGTTTCTCTATCATGAAATATTACTAATCTAATACATTAATCTCAAGAACATGAATATTATTTAAATGTCTATAGATTAATATTTTCTTATTTTGATAATATTTCTTATGAAGATATCCTTATTTTTTGAAAATATACATTGAAATATTTAAAGATAAATTCAATTGGCAAATGTTTCAAGAAACTAAATTATACACATACACATGCACATACGTATGTATACAAGTGTGTGTGCTAAGACATTCAGTCGTGTTCAACTCTTTGTGACCCCATGGACTGTAACCTGCCAGGCTCCTCCGTCCGTGGAATTTTCCAGGCAAGAATACTAGAATGGGTTGCCATTCCCTTCACCAGGGGATCTTCCTGACCCAAGGATCAAACCTGAGTCTCCTGCATGGGCAGCCGGATTCTTTACCACAGAGCCACCTACACTCATAAAAAAATACAGAATGATTAAACACAAGTATTCTCACTGAGGAAATCTGAGTGAAGGGTATACAGGAATTCTTTGTATTGTTTCTGCAACTTTTCTATAAATCTAAAATTACTTCAGAATGAAGTTTTTTAAATGAAAAACATTTTATCCGTATGTACTGAAAAGGCATTTGACAAAATTTTACAGCTTTAAGTATGATTTGATAAACCTCCAAGTAAAAGGAAAAGAAACTGTTCATCAAAAACCAATAGTAAATATTAAAGTCTGAAATAAGAGTCAACATTGATTTGAAAATTCAGTTGAAAATAATTAGGCAATAAAAGTAAATAATTGGTATATATATTGGAAAATAATAAGTTGTTTTGCTGATATGTGACTGTGTGTTTAGGAAATCTAAGCAGCTCTAAGTAAAACCTACTAGCATTAATGTGGAAATTTGGTAAGTGAATAAAAAAAAATGTACAAAAATCAATAGCTTTTTTCTATTCCAGCAGTAGTCAACTAGAAACAACAACAAAAGTATTCCATTAACAGCTGAAATAAATAGGTATATGTATTTGCTCACATGTACATAAAGTAACTTTAGAAGAGACAATAATTGGGTAGAGAGGAAACAGCAATGGAAGGGTAAATTAACTGTATTTTTTATATTGAATTTCGGACCTTTATTAATGTATTACCTGTTCACAATTATAAAATACTAAGAATAATTTTAACAAA